>MU224940.1:337083-379457 GCA_018584345.1 Thuja plicata
TGTAATTAGCTTGTAGAAACATAAAAGTAAAATAAACCATAAGCATTCACACAAGTTGACACAAGTATTTAACGTGGAAACCCAATATGGGAAAAACCACCAGTAACATGCTACCAAGTTTCACTCTCCTGAAGTGAGCTCTGTGAGGTGCCAACCCTGTTAAAGGTTACAATAACACACTATTAGGTGTGACCTGGTTCAAGGATTTAATCACCCTATCAGGAGTGGCATTGTTAGAGGACTTAGAACATTCCACCTGAATGTCACCTTTTTAGAGGATTTATACAAATGACTATTAGGTCAACCTTGTTAAAGGATTTTAACTGATATAATGGTTAGAAAGTAATCAGCAGTTGTGATCTGATACATACAACTTACTTTGTAAATTCAGATCCAATTACAACTCTAATGCTAACTTACTAGATGGCCTGCATTGTCATTTCAATCTTCTAATCTTCTTGGAAATCCGTCAAGCAATCACACATGCAACTTTTTGCTTATGTATTTAGCCTTCTCTGCTAGGTCATGCCAATCAGTAAATCAACTATGCAACCCTCTTTCATACACACATCCACTTGCACACATAATGAATAACCCCTTGAGGTTATCATATACCTCTCTTTCTAGGTCAGATAGATCTTTACCACTTAATCAAGATCATAGATCTTAGGTTACGTCAGATCCAACAGATCATTCCATCATTACATTACATTTAATTCTCCAAAGTAGTCTCTAATTAAATCTTGAAACCATGTATTAATTATGGTTACCCATACATTAAATGACATGGATCAATCTTTAATTAACTTTACATATCCCAATAAAATTAACTAAGTCTGCAAGAGATCTCAAATCTCATCATTAATCCAATTACTGTAAGTCGGCCAACATCACTGTTTTCACTTGGAAATTTCACTGGTGCTCGGCACTGAACAAACTTTCTCATCACAAACAACTTCACTCAGCACAAACAACTTCGCTCGGCACAAGCCAAACTTGCTCGACACAAAATAGCCAGAAAAACTGTCTTTGAAAGATAAACAACTAATTACTTTGCCAGAGTGTCACCTGATCAAGTACCCTTTTATTTGCCTTAACTCAACCATTCACTTGGTCTTCTTGTTAAATCTTCTTCATCAATCAATAGATATGGTACTCAAATAGATAACAATAGTCTCACCAGTTAAGGTTTGATGTCAATGACAAAATAACAATTTCTTGCATTGTCACTTTCCAACTTTGAGTCAAGTGGGAATACCAGTGGCTTTTCATAGTGAAAAACTCATTGATGAAAAGAAGAGAATAATAATCATATTATTTAGAAATATATGCATTTCTAAAAGCACTAAAGAAGTGGAGAGATTATCTCCTTCCTAAATAATTTTTAGTCTTTACTGACAATCAGGCTTTAAGTATTCAGAATTCATAGGATAAACTAAGCCATAATCATATGAGTGGGTGGAGTATATCCAAGTCTATACCTCCACCATCAAGCACAAGAATGGAGTTCAGAATAAGGTGGCGAATGCACTGAGTAGAAGATTTCTCAGAGTGCAAGAAATTTAGTTAATAAGCATTGGCATAGAAAGCTTCAAGGATTTGTATCCTGTAGATGAAGACTTTTCAATAGCCTATAAGGTATGTTAAGATTTTCAAAACCACTTTCATAGTGAGTATTCTAATCTCATTCTCCAAGAAGGTCTTCTTTTCAAAGGAGGACAACTCTATGTACCAAGAGGTTCAACGAGGGAGAATTTAATGCAATAAAATCATACTGGTTCATTAAGTGGACATTTTGGGGTGCATAAAACTATAGAGTTATTGCAGAGCTACCATTATTAGCCTAGAATGAGTAGGGATGTCCAAAAGTATGTGGAGACTTGTATACTCTGTCAAAATGCTAAGGGGAATTCATCCAATGTAGGATTGTATCAACCAATTCCAATCCCAAATAGACCTTAGGAGTGCCTCAATATGGATTTTGTGGTTGGAATTCGTAAAACCAAGCTGGGAATGGACTGTATTTTTATGATTGTGGACAGATTTAGCAAAATGGATCACTTTGGGCCATGAAAAAATACTCATGATGCATGATATGTAGCACATATTTTCTTTAGAAAAGAAGTAAGGATACATGGATTACCCTTGAGTATTGTATCAGACAAAGACTAAGTTTATGAGTCATTTTTGTAAAAGCTTATGGTAGAAGCTTGGTACAAATCTTTCCTTTAGATTGACATATCATCCACAGACAGATGGTCTGGATGAAGTAGTGAACAGAAGATTAGGAAATCTTTTGAGATGCCTCACAAAATAATAGGGACAATCATGCAATCTACTACTTTCTCAAGAAGAATTTGCCTATAATGATACAATCAATAGATCCACTAGAAAGAGCCCTTTTGAAATAGTGTATGAGAATCATCCCAGGGGTATATGTGAGCTTGGGGATCTCAGAATAAATACATAGAATAGTGGTTATGCTGAATATTTTTCTCAATCCATGAAATAATTCCATGATAGTGTGAAGATGATATTAGTAGAGAGTACAACTCACACCAAGTAGAAGCTAGTTGAAAAGAAAAGATATGTTTAGTTTCAAGTTGGAGATTTTGTCATGGTACACCTAAACAAAGAAAGACTGTAAAAAGGTGTCCCAAGTAAGCTTCAGATGAGGAAGATAGGCCCTTGTATAATTATAGCAAAGTATGGGTCTGATGCTTACAAAGTTGATCTTCCTACTAATATAGGGTTATCTCCAATTTTTAATGTGGCAGATATTGTGTCCTATAAGGGACCAATTCTAGAAGGAGGTCTTGATCAGGTAGTAGATATAGAGGATCTCAAAGCATGAAAACTTCTAGTTACTCCAAATCCAAAGGTAGATTCTAAGTTCAAGAGTTGCTAAGAAGACTAGAACAAAAACCTGCATGGAACATCTGGTCAAATGGAAAAGAAAAGTTGATTCTAAAGCTATGTGGGTGCAAGAAACTGAGTTCAAGAAATTAGACATCGACCCTGACTTGATCCAATCACCGAGAAGTTGATTTTTCTGATTTGGGGGAGTATGTTGCAGAAGCACCTAGAGAACTTAGGGTTAAAGGCCCTTAGGAACATTTTGGATTTGTTTAATTTGGTTTGTAAAGTGTTTGTTCATTCACTCTTGTAATGATGGAGTGCAGTGAAAAATGGGTCAAATTGGTCAATAAACACCCTAGTTGCTTAGCTACATTTTTTTAGGTTAATTGTGTGTTGTTGAGGTAGTTTGTAAGCCTCTAGAAATCCAACAAAGGCATTAGGAACCTTAGATAAGTTTCTCCATGTGTACTGAACTTCTCGGCAGGTACTGATGCTTGGTAATGATGCTCGGTAATGATTCTTGGTGCTGAAGCTTGGTAATGATGCTCAGTACTAGTGCTTGGTACTCAGTACTGATGCTCAGTAATGATGTTACTTAGTATTGTTTTTTCTCGGTACTGATGTTAATCGGTATTGATGTGCTTGATACTGATGTTGCTTGGTGGCATGTTCTGATGCTCAGTATGTATTGTTGTTACTTGAAACATTCAATTACAATGACATGGGAATTGAAACGTTTGTCTTTAGTGGGTAGTATTGTAATACCCACCCTTTAGTTTTCTTTTATGTTTTGGTTGTCGAACTCTTTTAGGCATTTTCATGTATGTGTTGGTTATTTCAGATGGTTTTGAGGATATTTATGTATTGCATTTCATTATATTATGGATCCATTGCTTAGTGTACTATATCTTCTATTCACATGTGATTTATGGCTATTTCATGATGCTTATGTATATGCTATGATGTCATTTTGATTATGGTTTTCTAACAATATTGATCCTATATTTGTATGCAAATGGATTGTTTGTATGTTTTACTTTTTTTATTTGGTGTGTTTGGTATGGTATGGGACAGAGTCGTAGTTACTTACTTCGGCGAGATCCACATGATAAAAAAGTCTCAACCATTGTTTATTATATTATATATATGCATAGGCTCATCTTTGTGATGACAGGTTTGCAGGTGCCGGGCTACGTCTTTCCTGAATTGACAGGAGTGAGCATGCCCTATCACAATATCTCTATGGTAAGAGAGGGGAGATAATATTCAGGCCTAAATCCTACCCTAAACCCTTATTTTTTCCTATAAATGGACAAGAATATGATTGACTATCCTATTTGAATCTTTCAAGTGACATGGATTCATGAACCTTTTTGTGTATGCTTGTGTGTCTGTTTCAATTGTTTTTCTGATTAGATGGGTTTCAGTTTATTTAATGATGTTTTTGGCTTGAATTATTTAATGAATATTTATAGTAAATATTGATGTTAATTATTGCACCTTTAATAAGGTTGAAACATTGATATATGAAATATATGGCTATTTAATAATTAAATATTAATTAAATCCCTATATTTAATTAATTGATTTAATTATTTAGTCTTGACTTAAATAATTAAGATTTAATAAGTATTAAATTCAATTATTATAATTAATTGTGCAAATTGAATTATTGAATATTACCTTAAGTTGCATGATTAATTGATTTAATTTAATTGAAATATATTCTCATACATTTTCAATTATGACTTTTTTATGTTATAAAGTTGAGTTGTGCATTGCTTTAAGTGAAAATTGAAAATAAAGAATTTCTTTTAATTATTAATTAGATAATTAATATTTTATTAGGGTTTTGTTTTTGAAAACCTAATTGCCTGGTTTTCTATATCTTTGGATTGAAAGCCTTTTTGGAGGTGGTTCAATTAGGGAGAAGGAGAAATCAGGTGATTGGAGATTTGTGGAAAGCTTAGGAGCATTTTTGGATTCTTGATTGCTTGGATTTGTGAGTTTGTTCCTCTCATCAGTTACTAAGGTAGGATCGTTATCTTGATAATTCTAGCTTCCAGATCCCTCTCTTCTATGCATCTGGAATGCTAGGATCCTTTGTTTGAATCTTCCTTGTTTGTTATTATGTGATTTTATTGTTTAAAATTGAAAGAATATGTTATTGAAATAATTTTGTGATTTTTCTTTCCTGATTGCATGCCAGATCTATTTTTTGGGCTTAAGGGTTACATTTATTTGTATTGGTTGCAAAATGGGCATCATGATTTTCAATTGGAATGATTTAGTTTTTAATATTGCCCTTAGGGTTTCAAATCTGTGAAAAAGGTCTTCTTTGAGAGAAATTTGTTATTGCTGTAAAAATTGGCTTGAAACCCTCAGATCTATGAATCCCTTACTTTGGAAAGAAAATTTCACCCTTACCAGGCTCCTGTCAAAAAATCAGGTCCAGATTTGCATGGAAACAAAATAATAGAGTTAATTGCATGTTTAAAAATTCTCTTAAAAAAGAATAAATATTAAATTTAGAATGTTTACCTTTGTTGCATGAAATTGCATGCTTTATTATTTAAGTAATTTAATATTATTGCATGTAGATCTACAATTGCATAGTAAAATATAAAATGAGGATAAATGCATATTCTCTCTTTTATTATGAAAATGAATTAAATAAGATGTTTTAAAGAATAAGTATTTATAAGATATATTTATTTGCATGTTATTTAAGAAGTATTTATTTATTTGTATTAAAATAATTCTTGTTAGAATTTGCATGCAATAGTATTATATTTTTAGAAATTTTGTTTCTTTAGAAATTATGTTTTTTAGAAATTCTATTTTAAAATAATATTAATTTAAAATTTATTAAAAAAAAAAAAAAAACAACAACTTTTTAGAATTCGCATGGAGTAGTATTCTATTTTTAGAAATTATATTTTCAAAAAAAAAAAATTTGAATTCACATGCAGTGGGTATTTTATTTTCAGAAAATTCTATTTAAAAAAAAAATAACTTAAATTAGATTAAATTATGTGGATGATTCCAATAACCTTTTACTTGTAATTATTTTTGAATTTTAGTAATTATTAAAATAGATTAATTTATATGTGTTGAATTTTATAAATTAATCTATAGGGATTTTATTTGCATCTTCCTTGGAAATTAATTATAGTTTTGTTAGTAATTTTATTAGATAAACAAATTTGCATAATGTTATTATAAATTGGTTTATCACTGAGTTTTGATTACTTCTTTTTGAAATTGTATTTATCATACCATGAGGTGTTTTTGGATGATTATTTGAATTGTGTATTCCTTTCTGTTATGAAATTCTATCATTTTGGGTATCTGTTAGGAATAGCTAGCTTTCAGGATGTAAAACCAGAGGTTTTGGGGGTTTTGATTTCTTTATGGTGTCTTGTGTGATTGGCGTTACATGTTTTTACAATGTCGGTTTTGGTTCGATTATCCTTACCCAACCTGGTTTGTCTGAACTATCTTATGTGATCATGTGAGAGTGCATGAGTTGTTATGGTTACTTTTGAACCAGTGTGTTCATGTATGGGTAGGAATGAGTTAGAGATTTATGTTATACCTTCATGATTTTTTTATGAGCCAAGGTAGGTCAACTTAGTGTATAGAGGGAAAGTGGCTTGCAATGGGAGCCTGGGTCCTAAGAGGCTAGTAGGGTAACTCAATGGTAAGTTACGTAATAAGTGAAAACATGAAACATTAAAGGGGTTTTAAAATGAACTAATAAGATGTCTGAGTCTCTACCCATGCTTGGATGGGAGTTAGGATCCTTGTCTTCACGAAAGGATTACTAAGCCACATAGAGTCACTTGAAGGCCAAGGACCAAGATAGACTACTAGGGTTACCTCAAGGGTAAACTTATTTGATGAAACTTCCCTATATACATCTTAGGTTATCCTACGTGTGTCAGTTACCTCTAGTATTGTGTAGATTCCTTGTTGTTATTTAGAGAGCTTCTAGGATCTTCCTATGCATTTCTTTATGATTGTCTTGTATACCTTTGTTGTTGCTTTCTTATTGTATACCCATGTGAGTGGGCTTGATATTATCTCCTCATCATGGTGGGGGTGTACCTTTGGTTCCACGAGGTCGAGTGGTAGTTATTCTTATTACCATTAAGATCTTACGGTTCTTCTTCATGCTTGGATGATCCTTGTTGCATTTCTATCCTCTGATTCTTATGATGGCTTGTTCAGTTTCATGAGTTGTATACTTGTACCATATGTGTATATTAGTTATCATCCATTCATAAGATGTGTTGTATTGTTTTGTATTATTACATACCCTATGACTTGTGTAGTGGATGCTAATTCTTTTGTATACCTTTGGTATCAGGGTATGTGCAGGATCATGGTATGCCAAAAAGTGGCGATGTGAAAAAGAAATCTTGATTGATAGACTAATTGAAAAATATCTATAACTTTCAAATGGTATAACATTTTCTAAATCTGAAACATGTGTCACATTCTATGCTTCACTACTATAAGAAAAAGAAAAAAGAAAAAAATTTCAATTTGATTATGTTTAGACTAAGTTAAGGTGGTCTGACACGTGAGTTTTTTATATTCTAGAAAATTTGTAGAAGAAAAGTCATAATTAATTATTTACTTGAAAAAAATTACAAAACAATATGTGTCACATCCGTACAAGAGTCTACTACTTATATATAGAATCTAGTAAAAAATATTATGATTTGATTGTCTTTAAAGTGGTCTAACATACACCTACTTCTTATCTTTTTAGTCCTGATTGATAGAGTGATTGAAAAATAGCTATAGCTTTCAAATGGTATAACATTTTTGAAATCCTAAACATGATTCATATTATATGATTTTTCTACTACAATTAAAAATTAAAAAGTTTTCAATTTGATGAAGTTTAGACTAAGTTAAGGTGATCAGACACGAAAATTTTTATATTCAAGAAAAGTTGTAGTAGAAAAATCATAATTAATTATTTACTTAGAAAAAAATTATAAAAAAATATGCATCACATCCAAACAAGAGTCTACTACTTATATCTATAATCTTGTAAAAAAATATTATCTTTTTATTGTGTTTAAGGTGGTCAGACATATACCTACTTCTTGTCTTTTTCCTAAAATTTTCATACTACTGCATATAAATTTGAAATTTCACCATATAGAAGTTTTCTTTTTTAAAATAATGGCTTGTAGAAAAGAAACTAAATTAAATTTTCTATAGATTCTCTTCTTACACATTTTTTTATATAAGATTGATAACTTGTTCAAATTTTTATGTCAACTTTCCTAAATCCGATTTTCTGAATTTGTATTGCCACTTAAGGTCCTAGCTTGGCATACCATGATCCTACACATAGCCATTATTTGTATATGTGATCTTATTATATAAGATGTATATATATCAGATTCTCTTGATATATCTTTTATGTTAGTTCTTTTAGTTGTTCTTCATAGATTATTTTGCTTAAGTAATTCTACGTCAAGGAACCCTCAAGAATTGTTATCTTTGTTGAGTTGTATTTTTGTGTACATCATGTATCTCATTGTATTGCTTCCACATTGTTATCATTATTGTTTGTAAAAATTTTAAAAAAAAATCTTGTTAACTTAGTGTCATGTTAGGTTAGTTCTCCTCGGTTCCCTGGCAGGACATTACAAGTATGGTCAATTGTAGCGGTTCCTGAAAAGATGCTTTCGACTTGAGTGGGAATTTAAGGTTGTTGTAATGATGTGAAGATTATTTAAGATCTCACAAGCCTTCATTTTGAGGGATGAGATAGAGTGTGGTGAGGGGTTGAAGAGAGTGGTTGAAAATGGTTGGATATTCTGTATGGTTTTTCTTATTTTCCAGTTAATGAAAAGTTGCAGGTTGTGTGTTTAACTATTGTGGTTTACTCTGCATGAAAGTAGTTTAGTCTTTTGTTTTTGTTTTATAAGTTGTAATTTTTTTTCCCTTTTTGGGTTGTAAATATTGAATGGCTCCTCAAGGTTCTTTAATCCTTGGTGAGAACCATGGGCTTGGATGGAACTCCAAAGGAGCCTCTGTATATAGTTTTCTTTGTGGTTTTGTTAGGAGAAGAGACATTTATGATTTTGAAGTTCTTACCCTATCCAAGCTCGGTAATAGTCTAGGTAGGGAAGAAAGTGATAAATATGTTATGAGTACATTGGCTGAACTAGTTGGTTTAGTCAGAATGAATCTACCCTTCTAGGTTCACCGAGTGTGGAAGAATAACTTGTTGATGGGAAACGGGTCTTGAGAAGGAAGTGAATTTCTTAGTGACTTACTTTAGACTATTGTTTGAAAGTATCCTAGGAGGTCTAGGAGAGAGACCTTAGATTAGAGTCATGCTAACTCAGTAGAGAAGGAATTGAGTCCCCATTACCCGTTAGTATGTGATTTGGTAGTTAATGTCTGGAAAAGGGTCCTAATAGGTCATAATGGGTCCTAATTACAACTTATTACACATTAGGACCTAATTAAAACCTATTACACATTACAACCTATTATCCCTAAGGGGACCTA
The DNA here is from genome assembly GCA_018584345.1 of Thuja plicata. Taxonomy (NCBI): domain Eukaryota; kingdom Viridiplantae; phylum Streptophyta; class Pinopsida; order Cupressales; family Cupressaceae; genus Thuja; species Thuja plicata. Next base: position 346,489 of record MU224940.1, read on the forward strand.
AGGTGTTCTAAGGGGTTATAATAGGTCCTATTATCTTGTAATAGGTTCTAATGTGTCCCAAGGGATCCTAATGGGTACTAAGTGCTCATAGGACACATTAGGACCCATTAGGACATGTCTTAAAGGGATAATTCAATAATTATCTCATTGAATGTATGCCTGATAAAATATTATGAAAATGGTAGTGTTGATTAATTAGGATGTGTCCTTAGGAGATGATTTAATACTTATCTCATTGAATGTATGTATGATATTATAATACTTTAATTCAATTTTTCTTTATCATCTATCTTAGAAAAAAATAGTATTACATATTCATTATAATGCATGGAAAAACATGTCAAGCATATAAATTAGATCATCAAACATGTAAATTAGATAATGCATGTAAAAAATGTAATCATCAAATCATAGATCAAGTATGTAATTTCATAAAATCACATGTATGTATAACATCAAACAATTGTACCAAACATATAAATTAAGATCATAAAACACATGTCTATGTGCATTTACATAGGCACATTGGTATCTAATGCATACATAAAGCTTCTAATAATCAAATCATAAATTAGGTATCTAATCATCAAATGTACATGTGTATTTAACATCAAATATAAAAGATGTAAAATAGAAAAATTCTAGAGATCAAATAACATCAAATGTAACATGTCTTAAGAACCTATAAAGTGTCTATCTAGATAAAATAAGAGAATATGTAATATACTTATAAACATGTATAAAGTCTATGTAAAACTATACCTCAATAAAACAGATGATCAAATGACTAGCTAGATGGCTCGGCACCCTGGGACTCATCATGACAATTCCTCACTAAATGGTCCTCAAGGTGACTATCATGCTATGAATGATGTGTCGAGTCCTCTAGAGAAAGCAATAAATGTATCTGAGCAATAAATATGTATAAAATGTAATCATTTAAAATAAAAATGTATATGCATATACACATGCATAAATTAAAAGCTCACCTATCCATTAGTACTGGCATCATCAAGTGAGTCTCATTGAAATAAACGATCAGACCTCATTGAAGGAGTAACAAGAGCTATCTCCCCTACAAAAGTCATATATATATATATATATATATATGCCTCTTTTCGTGATTTGTAGTTCCCAAGCTTTCCAAAGGTGAGGGTTAGTAGCAAAGGTTTTACAAATGATATAAATCCAATACACAAATACTACTAAAATGAATAACTTGAATCATAACCAATAAAATGTACAAGCAAAGAAAGGAAAAGAAATGAATGCAAACCCCAAAGTGCTTGAAGCTTCTATTGTCTCTCTCTACTCCTTTCGAAACATTGTTTTTGATGCTTAGTATTGGTGTGGGCAACGTCTATGACTTGAGAAGTGTTTAGAATTTGATAATTGAAATGGGTGTGTGTGTTAGTGCTATTTCTTGTCCAATTTATGCGTTGTAATTTTCTTAGTGTCTCCTATCATTATTGGAGTCAAGGGTTTTAGGATTGAGTTTCAAATTATTTTTATCCCTCTACAAAAGTTCCCCAAACCCTCAACCTAATTGAAAATAGTCAAAATGACTAAAAAAGAGCCAAATTGCCTTGGTCAAGTCTATTCTTGCGTTACTTTTTCGGTCACTTAAGTCATATTAAGTCATGTGTTTGTGTTGAATGGGTTGCTTTTGTCAAAATATTGTATCATCCTAAATGCTTTAATAATTCCTAAGTCTCACTATGTAGGTCCCTTTTACATCATCCCTTTATGTATCATGCAACTCAGAAAAGATTGGACGGTGCGCTTATTCGCTTATATCCAAGATGCTCGACATCTAATGTATAAGCAAATAAGTGGAGGTGACGCGTGTCCTTGGTGGGGCCAAGCATGTTAAGAAAGTCATCTGTTAAAAGGTGAGCAACTCAGAAAAGATCAGACGGCATGCTTATTCGCTTATCTCCAAGATGCTCAACATCTAATGAATAAGCAAATAAGCGAAAGCGACACATGTCCTTGGTGGGGCCAGAAATATCGTAAAGGCATTTTGTTAAATAGTACACATGTTTGGAAAGATCTAACGGCTTGCTTAATCGCTTAAAGAGAAGATGCTTGACATCTAATGTATAAGCGAATAAGCAGTGATGACACCTGTCCAGGGAAGAACATGGGTCCAGTTGCAGACAAGTATGAAAGGTATTAAAACCTGGAAAGATCTGACGGCTCTCTTAATCACTTATATCCAAGATGCATGACATCTAACATATAACCAAATAAGTGGTGATGACATCTAGTAGTTGGTGGGCCTAGGCACTCAAAGCTGGCGAAGGTTTAAAGTTCAGTTAAGTTGTTTCATATCTAACGGCTCGCTTAATTGCTTATGTCCAAGATGCTTGACATCTAACGAATAAGTGAATAAGCAGAATTGATACATGTCCTCAGTTGTTAGTGATTTTTGGGAAAATAAGATAACCGTCAGATGCGAAGAGTGATGTCTAGAATCGACGGCTCAAATTCAAAATTGACAGAACAAGTTGCAGAGAGCCGTTAAGCCACAAAATTGAAGTTGTGGATTAATTGCAGAACGTGTGACACCTCTAGCCGAATTCAAGTCGAAAGATTGATTTGATTGAGGCCATGAAATTTATTAGGCAACTGCAGCCAAAATAATTCACCAAAGTTATTTGAGCAAAGACAGAATTGCAGAGAAAACCAGCTCCACGCGACTTCTGTGTAGAGCAGGTAAACTTATTGTTCACTTGCATTCAAAATTGGGGAAAAATTTGTAGTTCAGAGAAGGTTTTAGAGCTCTTGTTTTAGAAACTAGTTCTGGTATAGATAGAAAACCCTTAGAATGGCCCCTAGAGTTGAAGTTTCAGGACAGGTCGATTACCAAAAATAGAATGTTAGGGAAGATTTGTTGCAACAGTTACCATTGTCCTCAGGGGATGCCACACAAGCTAAGAAGGTAGTGCCACAACATCCCCGCTTCAAAATTGGGGAAGGGTTATATGAGTCAGGTAGGTGGGAAAAAGATGCTATTACTAGTTTTGATGCCCTTACTCTATTTAGAGCAACTTATAGTCAGAGGAATGCCCCCACCCCAGACTGCAATATTTGGGAACTAGATGTTGGGAAGCTAATAGCACCTAGTGTATTCATGGACACTGATTTGTTCATCTTGATAGAAAACACTTATGATAAGGTGGCTAGGGTTTTTAGAGACACCTAGGGAAATGTAATACTGACTATATTAGCTGATGAAATCAGAAGGATTTTCAAGTTGACTGACCCTTCTTAGAATATGGATGATATTGACCTCAAGTACATCGAAGAAATATACAATAACCAAAGAGATTATTATAGAGGTGAAGTAGTGAAGGGGTATGCTAATAAAATAGGAAACTTGGTTGTAATAGGGCTAGGAACCCCGAAACCCTTCAAAGTGGATCTTTTCAATGGCAAGGCTAGAAAGATGTACAGTTCCCTGTGCAATGTTTTGGGGATAAATGAAGAGGCGGCCATGGCTGTGAAGATAATGTTGATGGTTGTACAAATTATGCATCCTCATTTGTCAGTAGTGTTTTATTATGCATCCTATATTTCTTAGGAGATGCATGATGGTTTGTCAGGGATCCAAGATGGTAATATACAAAAGCCAATGGGTTGGTATTCCCTCATGATGCATATGTTATTATTTAACAATGCAAACTTCTTTAAAGAAGAGATGGAATTGGAAAAGTTCCAAGATGATAAAGAGTTGCATGTTTAGATGTGGAGTGCAGACTAGTCCTAGGATAGAAAGAATGTAAGTTATGTATATTTTGACAAAGTCTTTGCAACTAGACTCAAGTCACTACTGAATAACCAGAATGCCAGGGTTCATGATGAGATGATGAAACTTTTGAGGCCTATGGAGTATGCCCCAGAGTTGAAAATTGCTCACAATTGGGGAGATTTGATATTGTACCCTTTTGCCACAGTGATCAGGGTTTATGGTTTCAGAGGTACCCCTTATGTGTTACCCTACAGAGTCCCACTCAAGATTGAGATAGCAAAAATTATAAGACAATTAGGTGGGCTGCAGGAGGAAGCCTTGACAGGAAAGATGAAGGGAAATATCTTGCCTACCCTCACTAGAGCCCATCACTTTATCATAACAAAAGGGGGGTGGACATAGTTTGGCAAATAATTTAAGCCCTATCATTTATCCACTTCCATATCCAGGTGTGCAGACAATGAAGATTTTATCATGGGCATGTTCAGGAAGAGGACCAATTGTATAATGCTAAAGCATCAATTATACTATCCAAAGGATATTATCAGGAACATTTTTGACCTAGAGGTTCAAGAGGTCAGGAAGGAAAAATGGATGGCATATAAGAAATCCTTGGACTTTGTCCAGAATTTTGACAAGACCTGTGATCCTCTAAAGGATTTTTTCCCATGGTCTTAAAAAATTGATTCACTAATGAATCTTTTTGAGGGAATAATGCAAGCCCTAAATGAGAAGAGGCAAAGAGAAGTTGATAGTGATCCAGAAAAGGCTCTTTCTATTTTGAATAGATTCCCATAGAGCATAATAGTTCCACCTGGGAACTATGTAGTATAAAAAAGAAGAGGATATACCACTGTTGCTCCCAAAATTGATAAGCCCATTCATCATAAGGGAAAGAGGCCAATGTATACTGATGTTCAAGAAGTACCCTCTTTGAAGAGGCAAAGGGTGGAGACAAAAGAACAAGGAGGTGAATTGTATTCTCCTTCCCAATCCCCTATGAAATATGATGACTAGACCATTGCTGAGCAATTGCTCAAGATGAAAAATGTTGGTGAAGTAGTTGTTACCACTCAAGAACTACAAGAAGGGATGCCAGAAGAGCCTAAACATACATCATCTGACCTCACAGTGGCAGAATTTGTTGGCAAGGAATTAGATCTTGTGACCAAACAAGCTAGTGATGAATTCTTGTCTGATGACAATTTCATCAAAACTAGGGCTTTTATTCAGTTCCTATGGAGATGCCATATTGGTGAATACAATGATAAGTGATAGAAAATTATAGAATTTCAACCCAATGCTGCCAAGGAGGACATAGAGAAAGCAGTCAAGAAAGAATTGATATCAAAATTTGATAAGATTACTCCTGAAGAGGGTAGACAAATGATCAAAAGTCAAGGAGTTCTCATATTGCCACAATGGGATTTAGCTGATGCAGTTGTTTTTGATGCTATAAGGAAACAGGCTAAACCCATAAGCCCTACTGGGACATCAATTGGTGCCCAGTTTAGTGAGGATAATACAGCATTGGCAATCTAGTCACCAAAGAAAAAGGACAAGAGAAGAATTAAAGAAGATGATGAGACTGAAGACACAGGTAGCCTAATTGTGAAAAGGGTTGCAGATACCTCAGGAACTGAAGTGAGTAACCTTGTTGTACAAGTTGCCAATTTGATCATGAAAGTGTCAGAGAGAGAAAAGGAAGCATATGCTAGTCTAAATGAAAGATATGAGTTTGTGATCAAAGCCTACAATGAAGAGAAGGTGAAATAATTGATTAAGGATAACAAAATAGTAGAGTTGGAAGGAAAGAAAAAGATTCAACTAGTGCCCCAAAGGCTAATTTCTCAGGACCCGTATCATCCTTCCTCCTCAAGTCCATTTATAACATATCCCCCATCCCCTGCACCTCTAAGTCCTACTACTCAGGAAGCTATTGATGCCAAGAGAGAAGAATTAGAAGCTAAGCAGAACGGGATAATCAATGAAAGGACAAGAGTAGAAGAAGAGGGTAAGAGGGACTTAGAAGATTTGCAGGCCTACAAAGAAGCTGAAGAATTGGTGAAGCAAAAGCATACAGATCAGATATTTTCAAATCTCAAAAAATGTGCCAGTGAAGTTAACCTTGCTAACCTCTACTCATTGGGAAAAAAATCACAAGTATCACCAGCTAGCTTGAGGATGAAAAGAAGAAATGGGAGCTGATAGTAAATAAGTGGATAAGGAAGGCATCCCATGTCAATTATTTCTACTCCCTCTCAAAAGAACATAATAATATTGATTTTTTCCTGACAAGCACTCACAAGTGTCTCAAATTGATTGTCAATTTGGACATCAAGAGGAACATGGTCATGAAGAAAATCATAACTCTAATAGGAGAGTTTTCCAAAGATAGGTATGACATGTATCCTAACATGTTCAAAAAGGATGGGAGCATAAAGAACAAAACCTTATGGCTGAGGCAGTTAAAAAAGGCACTGACTAGCAGGACAAAGAGTATTGTTACACTAGCAAACACTGGCTGGTTTGTATTAACCATTGATATTTTGAGCAAAGCCAAGGCATTTTTTGAATCTTGGGAAGCAGAAGTAGAGAAGGCTAATAGTGACTGGGAGGAGTTCAACAACCGCAAAGATGAAGTTCTCAACCATGAGTGGCCAAGTGATGAGGTGTACACTGCTTGGGTCAGCAGATATGGTATAGTTAGCCCCATAGCATGAAATAACAAATATGAAGGGGACAACTAGCATCAAGGAGGTTAAGATAATGGAGTAGATCAAATATTAAGACCTCTACACCAACAAGAGAACAAAATCTAGGTGACAAAGACCCAATTACCTCGGAGCAACTTCAAGCATTCAGGCGGTCACAAGACAAATGACTACATGGCTTATAGCAAATATTGTTATCTCATCTGCCATAAGTTTTGTCTCTTTTTGAAACTATATTTTGTCCTTTAGCCCAGTCATCTATAGCTTGTTGCATCCTTATTTTCCAAAAGGATTCCAAGATGACTGTGGCTACCTTTAAATACCAAGTTGTAATAATGTAATAAGGATGGTAAATAAAACTACAAGATAGATTACTAAATTGGTCCGACTCTTGGTTTTCAGTCTCCAAAATGTACTTTTATTGAGTTTATATTAATAAAATACAATGGAATTTCCATTTTAATGTCAATGATGTCTTCTTACATTTACTATTAATTCTTGTATGTTCAATTTGTAAGGCATTTTGAGTATACTGGTTATAAGATAGTCATGTTCTTGTTTGTGAGTTACTTTCAAGGAGAGTTTAAATCTTACAGATGATTGTAGAGGGTTAGGGTTTATGCAAGGATTTGATACATTGGTGTAAGAGTGAGAGGATAGTTTGTAAGGCACTCTATCTGGGATTCATTTTTATTTCTATTAATTATCTTAATATGTGTATTCTCTGTTATGACTCTATCACCCATGATTAGGCACTGGTCAATATGCTAACAAGTGGTTGTTATCATCAATTCAAATATTAATATATTTACTTTCTGACATCAAGAGCATATATGTGTAGTTGATTGTATTGAGGAATACAATTCATTCTAGTGATTCCTTGAAGAGTGAATCGATAGGTTATCCTTCCTAGGCCAAAGTGGCATAAAAAGAAGAAGGATTATAAATCCTTAATCCACTATGAGATTCTCTATCATTTAGTGAATCTATAATCAGGTACACCCTCCTGGGTATGTGGAGCCCAAAGTGTAGAATGAGTTTCATCCTTGTTAATTAGTCTTATTCATGTATGAATCTACATTGGGAATAGAGGGTCAGGCATTTATTGTTGTTTTAATTGATTCATACAAGAAAAAGAGATAAAAAATTGGTGACTCTACTGGGGATAAAGTTATTTAAAGATCATATTTAAAAGGTATCCCAGAATCTGGTCGTATAAAAGTATTCATAATTACCAGAGAAAGATTTTTTCCCATCCAAGTACACCAACAAATTGGCGACTCTACTGGGGATGTAAGATGCAGAAATCTTGTTGAAGAAATTAGAATCTTTGGTGTGTTTAAGATAAATCAAATTTTAGTTGAGTCTGCTAGGGACTCTTGTAATGATCTCAGAGTCATGATCATAAAAGAACTTGTTCTCACAATATTGAGAATCAGTTTGTTCTTTCTAATAATCATTAGAGAGAGTCTATCCTACTTATCAATTGTGGTGCATTGTTTGAAGGTCCTAATTCTGAAAATGATACAGATCCTGTCATAGTTGGAATAAACTGGTGAGCAATTATTAAGCTTGATATATCTGCAAATTTCATTATTTACATGAGATGAAATCTGAGATAGGACAAGGTACTTGATTTTCTTATATACTAATCCTTTGAAAAGGGGTGGCGACTCTAACTTCTATATAAGTACAGTATTTCATAGTAAAATATTTGTTCATTCTGAGAGATGAGCCACCAAAGAAATACTAGATCATATTCCAGACTAAATCCTAAAAAGGATCTTGGAGAGGAGCTCCATACGCCTCAAAGGAAACAATGGTCCAATTCCCATTCCAGAAACAAAGTCATCTTCATCTGAAGATGCAGAACCCATGGGACCAGCTGATACTTATAGAGCCAATACCAATTTTGATCCCCTTAGGGATGGAGAAAGTACTGACTTAGGGTTCTTTCCTATGGAAGAAAATCTTGCTCCACCAGAAGAGACCTCTGCTACTGAAACAACATCATATGATTCTGATTGATTGCAAGATGAGGTTGTGGCTTTGAAGAGAAAAAAGAAAGAACAAGAAAAGGAAATAGTTGAAGAAAAAGAAAAATGTGAGAAAAGGATATATGATTTATTATTGGAAAGAGAAGAAATCTTAGCTGAGACTAGAAGGAATGACCTTAAGACTAAAAGCCTGAATCAAGAAGTCAAAGGTCTAGATCCAAAATTGTTTGGTACCCTCAATGATGTGGGTAAAAAAGCCCTAAATAAAATCCCAAACCCTGACAAGGATGAGTTTGAGAAGGAAGGACCTATAATTAGGCAGTTGTTCCCATATGAGAAAGAACAAAATATGAAACTCAAAGTAATTGCTAAAGATGCCCCTGACAAAGGTAAGAAAAAATTTATGGGTATCAGCATAACTAAGCCTATGATGAAAGTTCCTAACCCTAAAGGAATACCTCAAATTGATTTCGATATTGAACAAGCTAGGAAGGCTAAAGACAACTTGGAAAAACAACTAGAAAATTTGGAATTGGAAGCTGTCACAGCTAATATGAAGATGAAGATAGCCTTGCTTCATGCTACCAATAATACAACTACAAGTAGTTCTAGGCATCTGAATCAAGGAGTACAACAATTGAATTCATCTGTTGATTTAAATGTGAACAGTTAAGGTGGTGCCCCTAAGGTCCAAAAGTGTGGAAATAACCTAAATGTTCAGAGTTCTGGTCCTAATGTAGCTGCTCAATTTAAGGGTCCTCACCTAAGTTCTTAGAATGCCTAGCCCAAGAAGAATGTTCCTCCACCTATTCAACACCAAGGAGGAATTACTGGATCAAATGGTGAAAATGAGCTGGGGAATTTCCAAAGGAGGCCTATCCACATGAACAGATACAGAGCCCTTTTCTTTGAAGGCATTCCTGGTCACCCTAATGTGATCCCCAATGAGGTAAGAGATAGGATCCCTAAATTCACTGGAAATAATGTTGTTACTTGTGAAGAGCATTTAAAGGCTTTTGGTGATAAGATGACTGATTTTGAAATTGAAAATGAGGATGTCATTATGAAACTTTTTGTTCAATATTTAATTGAAGATGCAAGGGATTGGTTCAGAAACTTACCTAATAATAGTATTGCCTCTTGGGATGAATTTTTAAAAGCCTTTAGAGAGCAGTATAGAGAGCATGTGAATTCTAGATATACGTTGAATGAGTTTAATAACATCAAGAAATTCCCAAATGAAAATATGGTTGATTTTAACAATAGATTCCAGAAGGCCATGAATAAATTGTTCCAAGTTTTGAGATTAGATGAGGAAGTGTACCTTACTACTTATATTAATGTTGCCAATGGAAAAATTTCTTATTTACTGAGAGATAAAAATCCAAATACTTTAAGGGATGCTTACAAGATAGAAATTGACATTGAGAGTAATAGGAGAGCATCAGGTAAATTGGGGAAGAGAGAAGACAATAACCTTTGGAAAGAAAAGGGGTCAGCCGGTAAAAGTGTCAAAGAAGATGATACAGTGGATAAATTGATGATTACAGTAAAATACCTCACTACCAAGATGGATAAGAATGATAGAGGGGGATACCGATATAACAAGTATACTAACCAAAGATTTGACAGACAGCCTAACTTGAGAGATTATCCATATAAAACCAATTGGAATAATGGAAAACCTGTCCTCGAAGGGCAGGATAACCCAAAAGCAAAAGAAACTCCAGATCCCTTGAAAAGAAACAATGCCAACTATGTTGAGAAAACTCTCTGGTGTGATGCTTATAATATGCCACACTCTCCTTATCAATGTGTAGTAGCTCAGGATTCGTTTGACCAATCAAAAGAAGGAGAGTAGGAAGGCCCTTCTATCAATATGTTCACAGTAAAAAAACCTTATACATGGCTCCCTGATAGTGCCTCATCCTTTGATGATTCATATTCAGAAGATAATCATTATTTTACAAACCAGTTACAAAGTTTGACATATCAAAATGATCAGGATGAATATGTTTCACAAGTAACTATCAATACTATGGGTGATGATAATTCACAATCTCATTTTAGGACTCCTTCTAATAAGGAAAAAAGATCATTGACTATTGCTATAATTAACCAAGAAAGAAATTCTTACAACTTAATAAATAGGATAGTACAACCAGCTCAAGGCAAGTCTACTCCTGCTTATGTTAGAAAAGACTCACCTCAAATTAATGAAGATCTTTGTCCTAATAATGATGATAAAAATGAATGTTGCAAACAAGTAGAATCTTCTCATAATCATATTGGGGAGGGGATATCAAAAGAAGAGTTATTACCAAATGAGAAAATCAAAAAAATAAAGAAAATGAATTATATGCCTCTTGAATTGCCCCATTTTGACATGAAACATGCTTTGACCCAAATGAAAGTTTCAGTCCCACTTATGGAAATGTTGAAGATAAAGGAGCATAAAGAAGTTTCTCTAGCATTATTAAAAGGGATAGATGATAGACCCATCCTTAATCATAAGGAGATGTATTTGACACCAAAGAGTGCAAAGGAAGATTTTCCATTAGTGAAAGAAAGAGAAAAAAGTAGGGAGATTTCTAACATTTGTATTGGAAATATAATAACCCAAGAACCATTGTCTATCGATCCATTTTATGTCACCTTAATGGTAAATAATTTTTTGGTGAAAAATTGCATGATTGATTCTGGAGAAGCGGCAAATGTAATGTCCTATCATGTGATGAAAGAATTAGGCCTCAGGGTTACCACACCTGCTAGAAGCTTCTATGCCATGGATAATAGGGAAGTTCCTATGACAGGGGCACTAAAGGATATTGAAGTGAAAATTGCTGCCTTCCCTGAAGCAACTTATAGAATGGACATAGTGGTAGTGGATACTAAACTATATTATGGTATGCTTCTATCAAGACAATGGCCAGGAGCAGTAGGAGGAAAGATGTAGTTGGATTTATCCTATGCAACTATCCCTGTGAATGGGAATGAGGTCAGACTATAAAGACAACCCCAGTCATCTATAATGGTTGAGGTGGTTTTTCCTGATCAATTAAATTGTTGTGTGAATGTTGATATGGAAAATTTTATTGTTGAAGAAGTCAATCCACAACTAAAAAACACTGACTTAATTGTGGATGAATTACTGTTGCAACAAAATGGGCTCTGGAAAATGTACTTCGATGGAGGATGTTCAAAAGAAGGGTCTGGAGCAGGAGTCTTGCTGATATCTCCCTCAGGTATCACTTTCATGTTGACTTTTCAATGTATAAACAATACTACCAAATATGAGGCATTAATTTTGGGAATGGATATTACCATCAAGCATGGTATTAAATGTTTAAAAGCCCATGGAGATTCCTAGTTAATTATATCTCAGATTAGGGGACATTATACTATAAAGATAACAGATTAAGATTATATAAACATGTTGTCTGGGATAGGATGGAATTCTTTGATGCTTTCAATATATTATGGGTTGAAAGATCAAATAATATAATGGTAGATTTATTGGCAGGTGTTGCCTTAAAAAATGATGACATTACTCTTACTAGCATATCTATGGTTGAGACGAAAAGAAGACCAACAGTTCTTGACAATATTCATAATTGGCAAGTTTTTGAGGATGATCATGATATCCTCAAGTTTATCCAATGTATGGATCAATATGATGGTCAAAAGATTGATTGTGAGTCTCTAGTGTCAATTGTGGATGACAACGAGTATAGTTTTGATCAGGAAGTCATTGAATTGGATACTAATTGCATTTGTAAGGGGTTATTTGAGTTAGAAGGCATGTTCAACATAAATGACAACTTTATGACTCAGAAGTCCAATGCCAAAATGGAAGACTTAGAGGAAATAAATTTGGGATGTGAAACATCTCCCCAATTTGTATACATTGGCAAGAAATTGGACAATAAGGTGAGATAGAATTTAATAAAGTTGCTGAAAAGGTACAAGCATGTTTTTTCCTGGTCCTATGATGATTTGAAAGCATACAGAGAAGATCTATTCCAACATGATGTCCCTTTAAAAGAAGGCACTAAACCATTTAGACAAAAGAAAAGGCCAATCAATCCATTACTAGCTACCAAGATGCAGACAGAACTGATGAAGTTAAGAGATGCAGGCATAATCAAGCCTATTAGACATTCATCTTGGGTTTCTAACTTAGTCCCTATTAGAAATAAAAACGGGGAAATAAGATTGTGTGTTGATTTCAGAAACCTAAATGTGGCCTCATTGAAAGATAATTATAGATTACCAAATATGGAGGCTATGTTGCATAAATTTACTGGATGTGACTTGTTATCTATGGTGGATGGATTCTCAGGGTACAATTAGGTGTTGGTTAAAGAATTTGAGCAATTCAAAACAACATTCACTACCCCTTGGGGCACTTATGTATATGCTCATATGCCATTTGGATTAAAAAAAACTGGAGCCACTTTTCAAAGAGCCATGGATGTAGCCTTCAAAGACCTCATAGATTTTCTCATGGTGGTGTACCAAGATGATTTAACAACTTTCTCAAAGAAAGTAGAGGATCATTGCAATCACTTTGAAAAAGTCATGACAAAAGCACTAGAATATGGGGTGTCTCTGAACCCAAAAAAGTGTCACTTTGTTGTTACTGAAGGGAAACTTTTGGGGCACATAGTGTCAAAAGAAGGAGTAAGGATTGATCCTGAAAGTGTCAAAGCCATCCAAAAGGTAATCAATCCCAGAAACTTGAAAGGTATACAATCATTTCTAGGGTAGATTAACTTTGTTAGGAGATTTATTGCTAATTTTACAGAATTGGTAAAACCCATTGTCAAGTTCTGGCAGAAAAATGTGAAGTTTGATTGGGACCAAAAAGCTCAACTAGCATTTGAAATAATAAAGCTTTTTATTCAAGAAGCACCAGTCCTTGTATCCCCTAACTACACTAAGCCATTTCTTTCTTTACTTTTGCCTTGTTTCATACTATTGCATCAGTCTTGTTACAAAAGGATAATGAAGGATTTGAGCACCCTATTGCATTCTTTAGTAATTCATTGCAATCAGCTGAATTAAACTATCAGATGTTGGAAAAACAAGCTTATGCTTTGGTAAAGGTAGTCAAGGCGTTTAGGCCTTATTTGGTCTATGCAAAAGTAAAATCCTATGTCCCTCATGCTGATGTCAAAGACATCTTTGTTCAAAATGAAGTGACAGGAAAAAGGTGTAAATGGATAAACAAAGTCCAAGAGTTTGATATAGAAATCCATATCACTAAATTGGTGAGGGGATTAGGATTGGCTAAGTTGATGACAAAATAAAATTTGGATTTGGTCCAAATAAATAGTTTTGGTGCAAAAGAAAACTACTTGACAAGTATTGAGATGCAACCTTGGTATACCATTATTGTTTATTTTCTGAATAAATTTCCAGATAACTTGAATGATAACCAAAGGAGGAGTTTGAAATTACAATCACAAAATTATGTCTTGGTGCAGGGTGATTTGTTCTGGAAAAACAGGGATGGGATCCTGTTGTTATGCCTTGACAAAGGTCAGTCAGAAAAGGTATTGAAAGAAATGCATGCTAGAATATGTAGGGGGCATTATTCTGCCAGAACAATATCCCAAAAAATTTTAAGGGCTGGATACTACTGGCCTTGTGTTTTCCAAGATGCTCGCACTTTTGTCAGAAAATGTGAGCCATGCCAGAAATTTTCAAGAAAAATGAAATAATTAGGAGTATTTTTATTAAACTCAGTAGTAGCAGAGGCTCCCTTTGCTATGTGGGGAATGAAATTTATAGGAGAATTTAATGAAAATTCAAGTGGAGGCCATGGCTGGATTTTTCTAGCAACTGATTATTTCACAAAGTGGGTAGAAGCAGTCGCAACCAAAAGGGAAACAAGTGCTGTGGTTATTGACTTTTTGATGGATAATATAATTACTAGATTTGGTGTTCCCCTTAAACTAATCATGTACAATGCCATGTGCTTTAGGTCTGAAGAATTCAATTATTTTTTCTCTGATATGGGAATTGTTACATTCTATTCATCTCCATACCACCCTCAAGCTAATGGTCAAGCGAAATCCACCAATAAAAGCATTTTACAAATTTTGGAAAAGACCTTGGAGGGAAATAAGAGAGCATGGCATGTTAAATTGAAACTTGCCCTATGGGCTGATAGGATTACTGTCAAGAAAGCCATTGGAAAATCTCCTTTTGAATTGGTTTATGGTATTTAGTCAAGAATGCCTATCAATAATTTGGTCCCAATTTATAAGTTTATCCAAGATGAAGGAATGGAAAAATCTGAACCCATGGAAGAAAGGATGATTCAATTGGTAGAATTGGATGAGATAAGGACAGAAAGCCAAAGAGAAAATATCAAATTGCAACAAAAAATGAAATACCTTTTTGACAGAAGAGCAGATGTGAGAAAGTTTCTACCCAGTGATTTTGTGTTACAGTGGAATATTAGGGCTAAGGAGAAAGGAAAGCACAAGAAATTTGAATCATTGTGGATTGGGCCTTATGTTATATCTAGGATCTTTGGGAAAGATTCTTACTTCCTTAAGAATCTGGATGATGAAGAACAGGAATTGCCAGTGCATGGACAATTCTAGAAAAATTTCTTTAGTTAACTTCTACTTTCCATGCACAGTAGTCTGTAATATATGTATAGGTGTGTTTCCCTTCTGTTGTGTGTTTGTTTCAGGTTTTAGGTTAGTCCAGTTTGTGGTTTTCTTCCCCAGAGATCTGTGGTTCTTTTTATAACCTAATGTTTAAACATCCTCAGAGAGAGCCACTATTGGTGCTATTTCTTGTCCAATTTATGCCTTGTAATTTTCTTAGGGTCTCCTGTCATTATTGGTGTCAAGGGTTTCAGGATTGAGTTTCAAATTATTTTTATCCCTCTGCAAAATTTCCCCAAACCCTCAACCTAATTGAAAATAGTCAAAATGAATAAAAAAGAACCAAATTGCCTTGGCCGAGTCTATTCTTGCGTTACTTTTTCGGTCACTTAAGTCATATTAAGTCATGTGTTTGTGTTGAATGGGTTGCTTTTGTCAAAATATTGTATCATCCTAAACGCTTTAATAATTCCTAAGTCTCGCTATGTAGGTCCCTTTTACATCATCCCCTTATGTATCATGCAACTCAGAAAAGATCGGATGGTGCACTTATTCGCTTATATCCAAGATGCTCGACATCTAACATATAAGTGAATAAGTGGAGGTGACGCATGTCCTTGGTGGGGCCAAGCATGTTAAGAAATTCCTCTGTTAAAAGGTGACCAACTCAGAAAAGATCAGACAGCGTGCTTATTCTCTTATCTCCAAGATGCTCGACATCTAATGAATAAATGAATAAGTCGAAGTGACACGTATCCTTGGTGGGGCTGGAAATATCGTAAAGGCATTTTGTTAAATAGTACACATATTTAGAAAGATCTAATGGCTCACTTAATCACTTAAAGAGAAGATGCTTGACATCTAATGTATAAGCGAATAAGCGGTGATGACACCTGTCCAGGGAAGAACATGGGTCCAGTTGTAGACGAGTATGAAAGGTGTTAAAACCTGGAAAGATCTGATAGCTCTCTTAATCGCTTATATCCAAGATGCATGACATCTAATGTATAAGTGAATAAGAAGTGATGACATCTGGTAGTTGGTGGGCCCAGGCACTCAAAGCTGGCGAAGGTTTAAAGTTCAGTTAAGTTGTTTCATATCTAACGGCTCACTTAATCACATATGTCCAAGATGCTCGACATCTAACGAATAAGAGAATAAGCAAAAGCAACATGTGTCCTTAGTCGACAGTGATTTCTGGGAAAATAAGATAACCGTCAAATGTGAAGAGTGATGTCTAGAATTGACAGCTAAAATTTAAAATTGACAGAACAAGTTGCAGAGAGCCATTAAGCCGCGAAATTGAAGCTGTGGATTAATTGCAGAATGTGTGACACCTCTAGTCGAATTCAAGTTGAAAGACTGATTTGATTAAGGCCATGAAATTGATTAAGCCAATTGCAGTCTCAATAATTCACCAAAGTTATTTGAGTAAAGATGGAATTGCAGAGAAAACCATCTCCACGTGACTTCTGTGCAGAATGGGTAAGCTTATTGTTCACTTGCATTCAAAATTGGGGCAGAATTTGCAGTTTAGAGAAGGTTTTAGAACTCTTGTTTAAGAATCTAGTTCTAGTATTGATAGAAAACCCTTAGAATGGCCCCTAGAGTTGAAGTTTCAGGACAGGTCGATTACC
Organism: Thuja plicata; assembly: GCA_018584345.1. Lineage (NCBI taxonomy): Eukaryota > Viridiplantae > Streptophyta > Pinopsida > Cupressales > Cupressaceae > Thuja > Thuja plicata. The sequence goes on from MU224940.1 coordinate 363,217, forward strand.
AAAAATAGAATGTTAGGGAAGATTTGTTGCAGCAGTTACCATTGTCCTCAGAGGATGCCAGACAAGCTAAGAAGGCAGTGCCACAACATCCCCACTTCAAAATTGGGGAGGGTTATATGATTCAGGTAGGTGGGCAAAAGATGTTATTACTAGTTTTGATGCCCTTACTCTATTTAGAGTAGCTTATAGTCAGAGGAATGCCCCCACACTAGACTGCAATATTTGGGAACTAGATGTTGGGAAGCTAATAGCACCTAGTATATTCATGGACACTGATTTGTTCATCTTGATAGCAAACACTTATGATAAGGTGGCTAGGGTTGTTAGAGACACCTAGGGAAATGTAATACTGACTGTATAAGCTGATGAAATCAGAAGGATTTTCAAGTTGACTGGCCATTCTCAGAATATGGATGATATTGACCTCAAGTACTTCGAAGAAATATACAATAACCAATGAGATTATTATAGAGGTGAAGTAGAGAAGAGGTATGCTAATAAAATAGGAAATTTGGTTGTAATAGGGCCAAGAACCCTGGAACCATTCAAACTGGATCTTTTCAATGGCAAGGCCAGAAAGATGTACAGTTCCCTATGCAATGTTTTGGGGATAAATGAAGAGGCAGCCATGCCAATCAAGATAATGTTGATGGTTGTACAAATTCTGCATCCTCATTTGTCAGTAGTGTTTTATTATGCATCCTATATTACTCAGGAGATGCATGATGGTTTGTTAGGGGTCCAAGATGGTAATATACAAAAGCCAATGGGTTGGTATTCCCTCATGATGCATATGTTCTTATTTAACAATGCAGACTTCATTGAAGAAGAGATGGAATTGGAAACGTTCCAAGATGATATAGAGTTGCCTGTTCAGATGTGGAGTGCAGACTTGTCTGGGGATAGAAAGAATGCAAGTTATGTATATTTTGACAAAGTCTTTGCAACTAGACTCAAGTCACTACTGAATAACCAGAATGCCAAGGTTCATGATGAGATGATGAAACTTTTGAGGCCTATGGAGTATGCCCCAGAGTTGAAAATTGCTCACAATTGGGGAGATTTGATATTGTACCCTTTTGCCACAGTGATCAGGGTTTATGGTTTCAGAGGTACCCCTTATGTGTTACCCTACAGATTCCCACTCAAGATTGGGATATCAAAAATTATAAGACAATTAGGTGGGCTGCAAGAGGAAGCCTTGAGAGGAAAGATGAAAAGAAATATATTTCCTACCCTCACTAGAGCCCATCACTTTATCATAAAAAAAGGGGGGTGGACACAATTTGGCAAATACTTTGAGCCTTATCATTTATCCACTTCCATATCCAGGTGTGCAGATAATGAATATTTTATCATGTGCATGTTCAGGAAGAGGACCAATTGTATAATGCTAAAGCATCAATTCTACTATCTAGAGGATATTATCATGATCATTTTTGACCTAGAGGTTCAAGAGGTCAAGAAGGAAAAATGGATGGCATATAAGAAATCCTTGGACTTTGTCTAGAATTTTGACAAGGCCTATGATCCTCTAAAGGATTTTTTCCCATGGTCTTATAAAATTTATTAACTAATGAATCTTTTTGAGGGAATAATGCAAACCCTAAATGAGAAGAGGCAAAGAGCAGTTGATAGTGATCCAGAAAAGGCTCTTGTTATTTTGAATAGATTCCCACAGAGCGGAATAGTTCCACCTAGGAACTATGTAGTATACAAAAGAAGAGGATATACCTCTATTGCTCCCAGAGTTGATAAGCCCATTCAGCATAAGGGAAAGAGGCCAATGGATACTGATGTTCAAGAAGTACCCTCTCTAAAGAGGCAAAGGGTGGAGATAAAAGAACAAGGAGGTGAATTGTATTCTCCTTCCCAATCCCCTATGCAATATGATGACCAGACCATTGCTGAGCAATTGCTTAAGATGAAAAATGCTGGTGAAGTAGTTGTTACCACTCAAGAAATACAAGAAGGGATGCTAGAAGAGCCTAAACATACATCATCTGACCTCACAGTGGTAGAATTTTCTGGCAAGGAATTAGATCTTGTGACCAAACAAGCTAGTGATTAATTCTTGTCTAATGACAATTTCATAAAAACTAGGGCTTTTATTCAGTTCTTATGGAGATGCCATATTTGTGAATACAATGATAAATGCTAGAAAATGATAGAAGTTCAACCCAATGCTGCCAAGGAGGACATAGACAAAGCAGTCAATCAAGAATTGATATTGAAATTTGATAAGATTTCTCCTAAAGAAGGTAGACAAATGATCAAAAGGCAAGGAGTTCTCATGTTGCCACAATGGGATTTAGCTGATGCAGTGATTTTTGATGCTATAAGGAAACAAGATAAACCCATAAGCCCTACTGGGACATCAATTGGTGCCCAGTTTAGTGAGGATCATGCAACATTGGCAATCTAGTCACCAAAGAAAATGGACAAGAGAAGAATTAAAGAAGATGATGAGACTAAAGACATAAGTAGCCTAATTGTGAAAAGGGTTGTAGATACCTCAGGAACTGAAGTGGCTAACATTGTTGTACAGGTTTCCAATTTGAGCATGAAAGTGTTAGAGAGAGAAAAGGAAGCATATGCTAGTCTGAATGAAAGATATGAGTTTGTGCTCAAAGCTTACAACAAAGAGAAGGTGAAATCATTAATTAAGAATAACAAAATAGCAGAGTTAGAAGGAAAGTAGAAGATTCAACTGGTGCCCCAAAGGCTAATTTCTCAGGACCCATATCAGCCTTCCTCCTTAAGTCCATTTATAACATATCCCCCATCTCCTACACCTCTAAGTCCTACTACTCAAGAAGCTATTGATGCCAAGAGAGCAGAGTTAGAAGCTGAGAAGAATAGGCTAATCAATGAAAGGAAAAGATTAGAAGAAGAGGGTAAGAGGGACTTAGAAGATTCCCAGGCCTACAAAGAAGCTGAAAAATTGGTGAAGAAAAATCATACAAATCAGATATTTTCAAATCTCAAAAGATGTGCCAGTGAAGTTAACCTTGCTAACCTCTACTCATGGGGAAAAAAGATCACAAGTATCTCCAGCTGGCATGAGGATGAAAAGAAGCAATGAGAGCTGATAGTAAATAAGTGGACAGGGAAGGCATCCCATGTCAAGTATTTCTACTCCCTCTCAAAAGAAAAAAATAATATTGATTTTGTCCTGATAAGCACTCACAAGTGTCTCAAATTGATGGTCAATTTTGAAACCAAGAGGAACATGGTCATGAAGAAAATCATAACTCTAAGAGGAGAGTTTTCCAAAGATAGGTATGACATGTATTTTAACATGTTCAAAAAGGATGGGAGCATAAAGAATGAAGCCTTATGGCTGAGGCAGTTAAACGAGGCACTGACTAGCAGGACAAAGAGTATTGTTACACTGGAAAACACTAGCTAGTTGGTATTAACCATTGATATTTTGAGCAAAGCCAAGGTATTTTTTGAATCTTGGGAAGCAGAAGTAGAGAAGGCTAACAATGACTGGGAGGAGTTCAACAACCAAAAAGATGAAGTTCTCAACCATGAGTGGCCAATTGATGAGGTGTACACTGCTTGGGTTAGTAGATATGGTATAGTTACCCCCATAGCATGAAATAGAAAATATGAAGGAGACAGTTAGCATCAAGGAGGTTAAGATAATGGAGTAGATCAAGTATTAAGACCTCTACACCAACAAGAGAACAAAATCTAGGGGACAAAGACCCAACTACCTCGGAGCAACTTCAAGCATTCAGGCGGTCACAAGACAAATGACTATATGGCTTATAGAAAATACTATTATCTCATATGCCATAAGTTTTGTCTCTTTTTGAAACTGTATTTTGTCCTTTAGCCCAGTCATCCGTAGCTTGTTTCATCCTTATTTTCCAAAAGGGTTCCAAGATGACTGTGGCTACCTTTAAATACCAAGTTTTAATATTGTAATAAGGATGGTAAATAAAACTACAAGGTAGATTACTAAATTGGTCTGACTCTTGGTTTTGAGTCTCCAAAATGTACTGTTATTGAGTTCATATTAATAAAATACAATGGAATCTCCATTTTAATGTCAATGATGTCTTCTTGCATTTACTATTAATTCTTGTATGTTCAATTTGTAAAGCATTTTGAGTATACTGGTTATAAGATAGTCATGTTCTTGTTTGTGAGTTACTTTCAAGGATAGTTTAAATCTTACAGATGATTGCAGAGGGTTAGGGTTTATGCAAGGATTTGATACATTGGTGTAAGAGTGAGAGGATAGTCTGTAAGGCACTCTATCTGGGATTCATTTATATTTCTATTAATTATCTTAATATGTGTATGCTCTGTTATGACTCTATCACCCATGATTAGGCACTGATCAATATGCTGACAAGTGGTTGTTATCATCAATTCAAATATTAAAATCTTTACTTTCTAACATCAAGAACATATATGTGTAGTTGATTGTATTGAGGAATACAATTCATTCTAGTGATTCCTTGAAGGGTGAATCGATAGCTTAGCCTTCCTAGGCCAAAGTGGCATAAAAAGAAGAAGGATTATAAATCCTTAATCCACAGTGAGATTCTCTGTCATTCAGTGAGTATGTAATCAGGTACAGCCACCTGGGTATGTGGAGCCCAAAGTGTAGAAGGAGTTTCATCCTTGTTAATTAGTCTTATTCATGTATGAATCTACATTGGGAATAGAGGGTCAGGCATTTATTGTTGTTGTTTTGATCTTATAGTTCATTGATGGTGAAGCTAGATTTGAAAACTTGGCTCCTGTTTTCCAGGTTTTCACCAAGATACCTACTCAATAGTGCCTATTTGCTAGGTTTTCACTGAGAAAGAAATTTTGTTTCTCTTTACTTTTTTTCTTTTTTGATTTTTTTGTGTGTCACCAAGGTGCCTGATTGTCAGGTTTTCACCTAGGTAACATTTTATATTTTTTGATTTTTTTGGTATTTTCTAGATATGTAGATAGGTGCCTTAACCATAGAGACCTGAAGGGTAGAACCTCTTGAGGTGCATGTTGTTGATGTATCCAAGGTGCTAATCTCCTTCTAGTGTTTCCAGTATGAATGCCCCACTCTAAGTAGAGCTGATAGTGACAAATGGGCCTAGCCAGTTAGGCCCAAACTTTCTGGGTTTGACTCTTTCTTCTTGGTTCTTTTGATTTTCCATGAGGACAAGGTCTCCTGCCTCAAATGTTCATGGCTTCACCTTCTTGTGATAGTTTCTTCTAAGGTGATTCTGATAGCCTTGTAAGTGGTTGAATGCATGTTTTCTTCTTTCATCTAGTAACTCAAGTTCACTGAGCCTTGCTACTCTGTAGTCCTCATGTGTAATCAGGTTCTTCAAAGATATCCTTAGGGATGGGATTTCCACTTCGAGGGGTAATACCACCTCTGATCCATAGACTAGGGAGAAAGGAGTGGCTCATGTAGGTGTTCTCACACTAGTTTTGTATGCCCATAATGTGGGACTAAGCTATAAATTCCAGTCTCACCCTGATTCGTTCACTATTTTCTTCAAGATTTTCAAGATTGTCTTTTTTGTAGCTTCGGCTTGGCCATTCGCTTGAGGATAATAAACTGAGGAGAACCCTTGCTTGATATTGAATTGTTTTCATAGCTCTTCAACATCCTTATTTTGGAAAGGTGTACCATGATCTGTCATGATAGTTTGAGGGATCTCGTATCGACAAATAATGTGGTTAAGTATGAAAATTGTTATTTTCTTTCCGGTTATGTAAGTGAGAGGAATTTATTCCACCCACTTGGTGAAGTACTCTGTTGTTGCTATGATGTATTTGTGTCCATTTGCTGAAGGTGTAATTTTTCCCGCTAGGTCAAATCCCCACATGGAAAATGGCAATGGTGATGTGATAGGGTTTATTTCCTGGGTTAGTGCATGGATGAGGTCTCCACGAATCTGACACTGTCTACACCTTTGTACATATTTGTGTGCATTTGTCTCTATTGTGGGCCAATAGTATCACATGCGGATGATCTTTTTAGCTAAGTTGTTTCCACCTCCGTGGGTTCCACAAATTCCTTCATGCACCTCGTACAGAGCTCTCTGGGATTCTGTGGAAGTGAGACATCGTAGTAGCATTCCGTCTAGACTTTGTCTATATATAAAGTAGTTGAGAGGATGGTATACCTAGAGGCTTGGTGGATGAGGGAATTTCTCTAGTTCCTAGACAATTTGGGAGGTAAGACACTATTTTGGAGGTAGTTATAGACATCTTGGTACCATGGGTTTTTAGGACCAACAAGGACACATGTTGATTCTGTGATGGATGCCCAATGTGATGGCACCAAGATTTTCTCTACTAAAAATTGGAATCTTATTTCGTTTCCTGGCATATCAATCAATGATGCTATAGCCATCGCATCTACAGCTTTGTTCTGTGCTCGTGTGACTTGCTCGAAGAAGATGTAAAGGAAATTGGTGCGTAGTGTTTCCATCTGTGCTCTATATGGTATGAGCTTCTCATCTTTGGTCATATAGTCATTGTTGACATGATTGATGACCAACTATGAGTCTCCAAAGACCTTAAGGTTCTTTATTCTCCATTGAATTTCTATCTTTAGACCGATGACCAGTGCTTCATATTCTACTATGTTGTTTGTGCATGGGAAGTTCAGTCTGAAAGACTTTGGAATTGTATCATGATCTAGAGTGATAAGCACTATCCTGGACCCCGCACCATGGTTCATGCATGACCCATCAAAATGGAGTTGCCATACCTCGATTGCTAGTTGTAGTTTCATAATAGATTCATCAGGAAAGTTGAAAATAATAGGCTGATGGTCCTGAATGGGTGGCTCTTCTAGTTGATCCGTGATCACTTTCCCTTTGATGGCCTTCCTGTCTACATACTCAATTTCAAACTCACTTAAGATCATTACCCACTTCGCAAGTCATCCGGTGAGCATTGCTTTTCTTAGGAGGTAATTTAAAGGATCAATATGTGCAATCAACTTTGTTTGGTGACTCAACATATAATGTTTCATCTTTTGTGAAGCGAATACAACTACAAGACATGACTTTTCAATTGGCATATAGTTGAGCTCATATCCAACCAATGTTCTACTTAGATAGTAGATGGCCCTTTATTTACCTACATCATCATGTTGTGCCAAGAGTACACCTAATTCTGACTCCGTTATAGAGATATATAGAAGCAATGGTCTACCTTGGACTGGTGGCACCAATATAGGAGACTTGAGGAGGTAGTCCTTGAATATTTGGAATGCTTGTTCGCATTGCTCAGTCCATATGACTTTGACATCTTTGTGCAGTAGATGTTGGAATGGGTGGCACTTTTCTGCTAGCTAAGCTATGAAGCGCCTGATTGATTGGAGCCTTCCTTGTAACCATCTTAGTTGCCTCAGGTTTGATGGTGGAGGCATGTCCAATATTGCTTTGACTTTCTCTGGGTCTACTTCGATGCCTCTATGTGACACTATGAACCCCAGTAGCTTTCCTGCTGTGACACTGAATGCACATATCTTTGGGTTTAGATGGACCTTGAATTCTTGTATTCTGTCAAAGATTGGTCCCAATATTTGTAGATGATCCTTGCAAAGCATTGACCTAGCTAGTATGTCATCCACATAGTCTTCCATTGTTTTGTGGATGAGATCATGAAATATTGTTGTCATAGCCCTTTGATATGTTGCACCTGCATTTTTGAGACCAAACAGCATGATGTTCCAACAGTAAGTGCCCCAAGGACATGTGAAATGTGTTTTATGTTGGTCTTTTGGTGCGATTCTTATTTGATTATACCCTGAAAAGCCATCCATGAGTGATAGCATTTGATGTCCAGCAGTTAGATATACTATCATATCAATGTTGGGTAAGGGAAAGTCACCCTTGGAACAAACTATGTTGAGATCTATGAAATCTATGCAAATCTATATCTGACAACTGTGGTTTGTAACTAGAACCAAGTTAGATATCTAGTCTGTGTATGGTATTGGTCTTATGAACTTGGTATCTAGGAGATTTTTAAACTCTGCATTGACTAGAAATGCAACATGGGGATGCATCTTTCTCAACTTTTGCTTGACAGGTTTGGCATTGGGTAGCAACAAGAGATGGTGTAGTACTAGCTCTGGATCTAACCCTATCATATTCGAGTAGGACCATGCGAAATTGATCATCCTTGTTTTAAAGAAGCTGATAAACTCTTCTCTCTCCTCAAGGGTAAGTGATTTTCCCAAGTATATGTTCTTTGGGTTCTTCTCATCTCCCAAATTGACTTCCTCTGTTTCTTCTGCTAGTAATGTCGATTTCTCCTCTATCAAGGGGAGGAGTTCCTTCTTTCCATCTTATAGTGCCATCATGAGGTTTTTTCTAGAATATACGTCTTGTTTTAGCTTTTTATCATTCTTTTATTCTTTTTTCTCTTGTGGACTGGAAAGAGGAGTTTCCTCCCCAAAATATGCCACTCTATCGAGGTCAATGGAAAAGCCTACCCTATGGTCTCCTGATGGCATGCCTTCCCTAAGTCCCATGAAATCAAAAATAGCCTCATTTTTCTCGAAGACATCTAAATCAGGCGGTCCTTGTTGATCCCACTGTATTAGCTCTAGGTGTACAAGACAGATACTTTCATGGTTGTTTGACTCCGGTTGATTGAAAGGGACTACAGATATGGTTCCTACAAAACTAGACTATGATGTGGACGCACCACTGGAGGAATGATAAATGAAATGCTTATCTATGCAGGGTTGTTCGGTAATGGATAGTTGGTCAAATAAGTCTTCTAGGTTTATGATAGTGTCTGACCGAGGGGAATAATCTGGGATCAATAGTTCAGAGGCAAGAGTGGACCTCCACTCATACTCGTGGGAGTTAGTCTTGATAGAACACTCATTGTATGTCTCACTTCCTTCATTATCATCGATTGCTATGTGGAGGTCTATTCAGGTTTGTGTGGTTCCCTCTTCGGCGGGAAACAACTATGCTAGTATGTTGCTTATCAAGACATGTTTTGTGTTGTGCCCCCAGTGCATCTCTACTATTTTCTCTTGATCAACTTGGATGTCTTGGATTATAGGACTGACTCTTTGTTTCCCATAGCCTAACTCTCTCTTGTTTCTCTAGGTTGGCGGGAGAGACAATTCCATTATGCCTTATTGTCTTGCCCCCAGGCCAGTTGTACCATCATACCTGAATCTTTGTAGCATTCTATAACCATTACCATAGTTTGAAAGGGGTAGGGTTTGTTAGATTATCTCTTGTGGGTCTTGGTATAACCATGTACTAATATCTTGTTCAAATAGCTTTACTTCTGCTATGTCTCCCCATCTGACAAAGGTTGTGGGCGGACATCTGAATAGAACAGGCTGCAGAGTTTCTTTTATAATAACAGGTTGTGGCATGCCATAAGTTCTTGGGCTATGAGGCATGTGCGTGATGGTGAAAGCCTATTCATATCTATACTCACCATAGCCTTTTTCGGTGATGGATATTTTTCCCGCTTTTTGTGTAACATCCTTAGGATTTAAATCTGAAGAGGAGGGGATACTCATGTCTTGGTTAATGGCTATCTTTCCTGTTGTCCGTGTGAAATCCTTAGGATTTGAATCTGAAGAGGAGGGGATACTCATGTCTTGGTTAATGGCTATCTTTCCTATTGTCTGTGTGACATCCTTAGGATTTCAATCTGAAGAGGATGGGATGCTAGCATCTTGGTTTGAGGGTACCTAGTTATCAATGTTGATTTGGATAGAATTATAGTATTTGAAAGGATTGAGATCTCCCTCTATGATGATTTCCTCTTTGTGGTGTGGTAACTTGATGCATTGATGGTACATTGAAGGTACGGCTTGCATTTCATGTATCTAGGGTCTCCCTCGTAGCATGTTGTATCCCAACTCAAGGTCTAGGATCTGGAAGGGAGTGTTTTTGATCACTGGACCAATACAGATAGGTAGAATGATAATACCTTTAGAGGACCTATCCTCTTCATCATAAGCTCTAGTATTTATCCTCCTTGTGACATTAATTCTTGATTCTGAATAGCCAAGTTGCTTGATTAACTTTAGAGTACAAATGTTTAACCCAGCTCCACCATCAACAAGGTCCATATGGATAGCACTTTTGTGGACCTGGACAAATAAGTGTAAAGGATCATTATGTAGGGGTTTATGTGGTGGCACATCATGGTCCATGAATGTGGCATGTTTTTTAGAAACTATATGGTTAACCATCATTTGGAAGCTCTCAGGTGTTATGTCTCTTGGGACAGCTGTGTTCTGGAGGACTTGGTCAAGTGCCAGTCTATGATGTGGAGATATGCACAATAGGTCAAACATGGAGATCTGGGCAGGTGTGTGCTTTAGTTGATCCACTATGCTTGGCTATGGATCTAATTTTTCTTTAGGATTGGTAGAGATAGTAGATGAGGATGGTACTCCTTGCAAGATGACTGTGGCATGAAGTGTTGTTACAACACATTTGTTACCTTAGTCTTTGATAGTGATTGTAGCCACATGGCTATCTGAAGGATTGAGGCAATTGATAACATTATTACTATTGGCATATATATAGTTGACTTGTTTTGTCTATCCACTAGACTCAAAGGCTTTTCCCTTGTTTTGATCATGAAAGGTATTGTTGAAGATAGTGTGATCAGTTGTGCCTTTGGTTTGGGTATTTGTCACAATGATGGCCCCTATGTTAATCAAATCTTGGATAGCATGTTTCAAATGGAAATACTTAGATGTTATATGCCCTTTCACCTGATGAGACTCGCAGAAGTCTTTGTCATTATACCACCTTGGTTTGTTTGCATCTTGTTTAAATTCCTTGATTTTGGGGAGAGTTATAATGTTTGATTGTATCAGCTTGTGTAAAGCTAATTCTATTGACTCTCCTAATGGTGTGAAATCTCGTTGTTGGAATTGAAACCATGGTCTGCGTTGATTTTGTTGTTGAATATTTAACACAGTGGCCACTTGTACAAGGGGGAGGCTGGTTTTGGGTGTATGTTGGTTGAGTGGGCCCTGTGGGTTTTTGGTTGGCCATAGGTGCACCTTGTAGTGACACCTTGGGTTGTGCATAGTTTACTATCTTCACGTCAATGAAAACATCATTGGTGACATTCTTATTTTTGTTCCACCACTTAGCTTTGTCTGTTGCATTTTTGTTTGTATTCATTTGTGTTGGATCTACAAGGATTCCTCGTTTGACTAAGTTCTGATCACAATGAACTCTTCATTCGATGACTTGTGTGAATTTCAGAGCTAACTGTAATTATGTTGTGAATGACATGTCTAGAATTAGATTGTCAACAAACATGACTATTAGGTCTTGTTCGGGCACATCATATGTTATGCAGTTTTTCATATTCCTCCATCTTTGTAGGAACTTCACAAAAGACTCTCCATCCTTCTATTTGATATCGCAAAGGTCCTTGATGTTGACCTTGTGTTCAATGTTATGATGGAAGTGAGCTATGAAATTTTTAGCCAGTTCACCCCAAGACTGAATTCCATGAGGTAAATGTGAGAACCATTCCATTACTGGTCTGGCCAAGCTTTGTGAGAACATTTGCATCAAATATGTCTCATCATGGGCGACTTTGATGCAACTAGAAAAAAACTCTCAGATATGTTCAATAGGGTTGGTATTGCCCCTATATTTGTCAAATTTCAGTACCGAGAAGTGATTTGGGAATGGAGACATGTGGAGAGAATGGGTAAAGGGGTATGGGTATAAATCCTTTATGGTGTAGGATTTTGTTTGCCCCTGATTTTGTATATCCATAATTTGGGTTTGAAGGGTTTGCATTTGTTGCATTAACATGTCTATTTGATATTGAGGTTTATGTGTGAGGATATTCCTCTGTGTTGTAGTGGGTATGAGGTTGCGCCTCTGTGTCGCTTGAGTAGGAAAATAGGTTTTCATCTTGGGGCCTTGATATTGATTTCCCACCGAGTGATTTGGAAATGGGGACACATGAGTGGCCCATGGTGGGTTTTGATGCATTTGTTATTGTGATTGAAACTGAGGTTGATATTGCTGGGGTTGATATTGTTGTTGTTGAGGTTGGGGTTGAAGGTGAGGTTGTTGTTGCTGAGGTTGGAATTGAGACAAATGAAGCTGGGGTTGTTGTTGCGGGGGTTGGTTTTGAGGCAACTAAAGCTGGGGTTGTTGCTGCGGGGGTTGGTTTTGAGGAAACTGAAGATGGGGTTGATGTTGCTGGGGTTGGATTTGAGGCAACTAAAGTTGGGGTTGTTATTGCGGAGGTTGGTTTTGAGGCAACTGAAGCTAGGGTTGTTGTTGTGGAGGTTGGATTGATTTCAAAATGGGCAAAGGTGTAGCCTTGGGCCGGCATTGACTGTAAATTTTAACTCTAGAGATCGATCCCCATGGGCATGAGGTGTTGATCCAAAGAATAGTATGAGTTGACTACAGTAGCGGCATAGTTTTAGAACAGTTGATGTTTGGTGTAATGGAAGGCATAGCTTGAGAGCTTGATTTCCCTGGCCATGTGACTGAAGGCGGGAGCATACTAGTAACCACATGTGTACTTAGTTATGAGCCTGTCATGCTTTGAGTGGAAGATGTGCTGGCCTAGTTTGTACCATTGGTTTGACTGGATATCATCTGTGTCAATGTGGGTAATACCAATGGTGGGAAGATTTGAGAGACAACAGGCAGTATCTGAGAAGGCTGAGTAGTGTTTTGACCTACGTGAGGGTTTTCAAGCCATATGGTTGATACACTGAATTCAGCGGGGAGTTTAACTCCCTTCTTTATCAGCATGGCTAAGAAGTGTTTGGGATTCCTCTCTACAACAGTGTCAACTACTTGTGTGGAATAAGAATCTTGCTCTATATCCTCTAGTTCCTCTTCTGTGACATTTTGGAAAAGAGCTGCCCCACGGGGTTGTTCAAGGAACATAGTAGAACTGGTATTTATGAAAGGATCATTCTCTTGCTCCGTTTCCCAAGTGGGGAATCTATTGTTATATGACTCATTAGGTTGTGTTCAAGTCTTAGACCTTGTGTAAGGCCCTCCATGAGGTGTTTGAGACATAGTGTGGTCCAGATTTTGTAACTAAAACAAGTGATATAAAACAAACAAGGAAGAAAATCCTTTCTAAGGAAGTCCCAGTTATGTTTTGGACAAGGGTAATTCTAAGGACAAATTTTGATATATCTTGATCTCAAAGTGGTGATGATGTAAAAAGATAAGATTTTTCAACCTTTTCCTTGGACAAAGTCACTTTGATAAAGATGATGATGTTTGATATGATGAGATCAAGGTATTTTGAGTCTGAGCTTTCAAACTAACAATGTTTTGACAATAATCGTGCTTTACAAAGAAGGGATGATCTTTAATGTTTAGAGATTCACACAATGTTCTTCTCATTTTCCTAGGATAGACACTAGTTTTACACACCAAATGAAGAGTTCTCTCAAGGTTTTTAGGTTAAAACAGGTGTAAAATATCTTTGGTCAAGTGCAGAAAAACTCCATTGATTGCGGTATGTTATCACCAATTGCGGTAATAAACAAGATGATTGCGGTAATAAATAAGTTAACTACAGCAGACTTCCTTCAATTGCGGCACAATGCAGGTAATTGTGGTAAATGAGAAATAGTCTCAAACAGACTAAAAGATGGGTATTACTTCTTGACTATTTTGATATTTTTGGAACAATGCTTTTGATTTGCAAGACAATTGACGTTGACAACCCTAGACTTTAATACATTTGACTCATTATGATAGTTTGGATGTTTTGTTTTGCATTTTCAGAAACTGATCAAAGAAACATGCACAACAAACACTTTGTTTTTGAAGAAGGAAGACAGATAATGTGTATGTTCTACAACTTTTTCAAGTTGCAAGGTTATCGTGAGGTCTCACTAATGAACAGTCTCACTTGTGACATCAATAAGCTCTGATATTTATCCTCCTTGTGACATTAATTCTTGATCTTGAATAGCCTAGTTTCTTGATTAACTTTAAAGTATAGATGTTTAACCCAGCTCCACCATCAACAAGGACCCTACGGATAACACTTTTGTGGACCTTGACAAGTAAGTGCAAAGGATCATTATGTAGGGGTTTATGTGGTGGCACATCAAGGTCTGTGAATGTGGCATGTTTGTTAGCAGCTATATGGTTAACCATCAACTGGAAGCTCTTGGGTGTTATGTCCCTTGGGACAGTTGTGTTCTGAAGGGCTTGGTCAAGTGCAAGTCTATGTTGTGGAGATATGCGCAATAGGTCAAACATGGAGATCTGGGCAGGTGTGTGCCTTAGTTGATCCACTATGCTTGGCTGTGGATCTGAGTTTTCTTTAGGATTAGCAGATACAGTAGATGAGGATGGTACTCCTTGCAAGACAACTCTAGCACAACACGTTGTTAAAGCACATTTGTTACCTTGGTCTTTGATAGTGATCGTAGCCACATGGTTATCTGAAGGATTGAGGCAGTTGATAACATTATCATTGTTGGCATATGTATAGTTGACTTGTATTGTCTGTGTACCAGACCTAAAGGCTTTTCCCTTGTTGTGATCATGAAAGGTATCATTGAAGATAGTGTGATCAGTTGTGCCTTTGGCTTGGGTATTTTTCACATTGATGGCCCCTATGTCAATTAGATCTTGGATAGCGTGTTTCAATCGGTAATAGTTAGATGTTTTGTGCCCTTTCACCCGATGAAACTCACAGAAGTCTTTGTCATTATACCACCTTGATTTGTTTGCATCTTGTTCAAATTCCCTATTTTCTGGGAGAGAGATAGTGTCTGATTATAGCAACTTGCATAAAGCTGATTCTATTAGCTCTCCTAATGGTGTGAAATCTCGTTGCTGGAATTAAAATCATGGTCTGCGTTGATTCTGTTGTTGATTGTTTGACACAGCAGCTTCTTGTATAGGGGGAGGTTGGTTTTGGGTGTATTCTTGTTGAGTGGGCCTTGTGGGTTGTTGGTTGGCCACAGGTGCACCTTAGAGTGACACCTTAGGTTGTGCGTAGTTGAATATCTTCATATCAATGAAACCATCGCTAGTGACATTTTTGTTTTTGTTCCACCACTTAGCTTTGTCTGTTGCATTTTTGTTTGTATATGTTTGTGTTGGATCTGCAAGGATTCCTCGTTTGATTAAGTTTTTCTCACAACGAACTCCTCGTTCAATGAGTTGTGTGAAGCTCGGAGCTAACTGTAATTTTGTTGTGAATGACATGTCTGGTATCAGATTGTCAACAAATATGACTATTAGGTCTTGTTTGGGCACATCATATTCTATGTGGTTTGTTGTATTCCTCCATCTCGGTAGGAACTTCACAAAAGACTCTCCATCCATCTTCTTGATATCGCAAAGATCCTTGATGTTGACCTTGCGCTCGATGTTATGATGGGAGTGAGCTATGAAATTTTTAGCCAGTTCACCCCAAGACTAAATTCCATGAGGTAAATGTGAGAACCATTCCATTGCTGGTCTGGCTAAGCTTAGTGGGAATAGTTGCATTAAATATGTTTCATCATGGGCGACTTTGACGCAACTAGCAAAAAACTCTAAGATATGTTCAATAGGGTTAGTATTGCCCCTATATTTGTCAAATTTTGGTACCGAGAAGTGATTTGGGAATGGAGACATGTGGAGAGAATGGTCAAATGGGTATGTGTATAAATCCTCTATGGTGTAGGATTTAGTTTGCCCCTGATTTTGGGTAAAAGTACAAACCTATGTCACACTTTTACAAAGGAAGAGGACCACGACATGCAAAACTGTTAAACTTTAATGACATAAAAGTGGCATTTGTGTTTAGAATTTGAAAATGATGTAAACTAATAAAATGTGTAAAATTGGATTTAGTTTATGCCTATAATTTTTAAAAAAAAATTTGAATAAGCATTGACCTAATTTTTTAATTTTTGAAGTCGATTTTTTAATTGCTCAAAAAATGCTGAAAATGTAAGGTTTAGTTCCCTCCAACTAAATATATGAAAATAATATTTTTTTCCTTTGATTTCAGAATATGTTTTAGATGACATGTACAGCTAGTGCATAAAAAAAGAAATATTGGTTTTTGGTATATATTTTGTCTATTATAACTATTCAAATTCGGAGTTACCCAAAATTAACAATTTTTTTCTCCCTCCACATTTGCCCTAGCAAATCTAAACCAAATACAAAAAAAATTACATATTCTTGAAGAGGACTCTCTCCTCTAGTGTTAAATATAAGTTGTAAATTTTTCTGACATGATTTGCT
>MU224940.1:399155-414224 GCA_018584345.1 Thuja plicata
TGAGAAATCAGTTGGCATAAAATCATCTTCATGCTACCTAATATCTTAAAATTTTCTTCAAAATATATCCAATTTATTTTTCTTATCCAAAATAAATAGTATTTATTTTATTACAATATACTTAAAACTTTAAAATTTACATAAATATAAATATAGTAATAAAAATTAATGTAAAAACACTTTATTTATCTAAAATAAATAATAATCATTTTATTATTATGTACTAAAAATTTAAAATTTAGAATAATATAAATACAATAATAATAAGTAGTTAGAAGAGGCAGTATAAACATAATCATCTGAAAAAAAAAAACTACTTGTAAATGTTGATAACTGTGACAGGTGACAAACAATATTGAGCAGACATCTGCAACGTGTGTCAAAGACAGTGTGTGTCAAAGAAGATAGGGCATGCCATAGGATGGGACATGGGAGCACGACACTTGACTGGTGCAAATATGTTGCATCATAGTCATTTCCCATCTTATGTTGATAGAGCATTGCATAGTTTGAAGTCATTTTTGAGTTGCGTGCATTTTTTCAAGTTGAAGATTTAATTTCGTGAAGAACTTTTTATGCAATTGAGAATCAATAGCAAAAGGTTGTGTTTATTAATTTATTTTGTCTAACTTTCTATTGTCAATATTTGAAGTATTGGAGGTCATTTATATTATTGAAAATTTCTCTCTCAAACTAATTTATCACAAAATTAGCATGGAAGATTATTCATTATAAAAAATTTGTAAGAAAATGAGTCAACTTTTTTTCAAGTCTACAAATAAAACAAAATATTCTCTCTAGGTAATAGAAAATAATAAGAATTCTAAATGTACAAATGAATTCCATCTATCTTGAATCTTTCAAGGAAAGTAGAATCCTTAAGTGCATAGATTGTATGGTTGATCAAGATACCTATGTTACATAGAGACATGAGACTTATAGAAAGAGCTCTAATAGACAAAGTGAATTTAGTCTAATAGAAACTAATTATTCTGAGATGTATATGATGTAGAATCTTCGATGAAAGTACTAGAAAAATAAGAGACTTGTGAGATGATTGGGTGAAAGATGAAACAAATGAAAGTGGAATGGATTTAAAATGACATTATCACATTGAATAAATGTTTTAATTTTATTTTTAACACAAAAGTAAAATAATTTTGAAATAATTCATCATTATTTCATCTTTAATTTATCATTATTTTCTAAATAAAAATAAAATGACTTAAAAATAATAAGCCATCATTCTAGATAGATGTTATCATTTTTCACACCACTGTAGAATGATTATAAAAATGATAAATTATCAATACACATTATTTTCCATATGACAATGGAATGACTTTGAAATCATGGTTTACTATAATTTTTCAAACGTGAAATCGAATAGATATCAATATTTTGAAAATCCTTATAACCTAGTATTGGGATATAGAAAATATTAATGCCCTTGTATCAAGATATGTAAATCCTTAATATTGTGACAAATCATATTGGTGTTGGGAACTTGAAACTCTTATAACCCTAGTATCAAGACATTGCAACAAATCATATACGTATTGATATTTTGAAAACCCAATACCCCTCTATCAAGATATGGAAAATCTTAATACCCTACCAGATAAAATGGGTACCAAGATGTCAAAAACACTAATACCATTGGTATATGACACATAAAATATTGCTACTGTGAGAAATACGTATTGAAATATTGAGGTACCTTGACAAAATGGTATTGGACAAATAAATTCCAATATCCTTGACCAAAACCAAGGCCAAAATTGCTTAGAGTCAAGAAGATTCAACTAAATAGATGAGACACCAAGTTATAGAGAAAATAAAGCCACAAATTTAATTAAATAATTCAAGTATATAAGTTTCTTTAAGATAATTTATCCATACTTTAATAGACACAATTATAGAACACCTCTCATATAGTAAGAGACAACAACAAAAGAGATTCTATCTTAATAAACTTAAATAGTTTAATTTGTCTCTTTTCTTGGCCTGAACTAAATTATTATCAATGTAATTTGTTTTTACAAACTATAAATTAGTTTTGAATTAAAAGTAATCATTAAATTTTATTATATTATGGTAATAGAATATTAATGTTTCTTGATGTTCCTATTAGTACATTGGGCATCTTGATTTTGTCTTGAGGATAAGAACATCTAGTCAATGAAGAGGTAATCTAGTACACACACACACACACACACACACACACACACACACACAGAGGAATGGTTGTTTTAATAAAATGGTTAACCAAATTAATCATCTAATAATATAATTATAATATGGATTTGACTAATTTTAAATGAATACATTAGAATGTTTTGATAGGAAAAGTTTAATATCTTATTCTTTAAATAGAAAATTGGAAAAAAAAAATTCCTTGAGATATCATTATTTTGCTTTAGGTATTATCAAAATAAAAGGAACATTTCCTTTTAAAGTACTTATGTTAATTTTATTATTTGATTAACTAATAGTAAATATGAATGAAAATGATTAAATGCTCATGGAAACTTATTATTTAGACATAGGATAATTTTGTATTAAGGGTCAATGAATTCTATGAGGGGAGTGGAGTAGAGCCACTGCCCCAATCCCTAAGACAGGTAATTATTTTCAAATTAAAAAAAAAGCTTCATGATAGGAAAGGCAACAAAGAAGAGAGAAAGAAAGTGTGAAGGGGATTATCATTTTCTAGTAAAGGATAATGCAAAGAAGGGAATGTTTCTAAGGTGGATGATATTTTCTTATCTAAGCAGGAATTTACTACATTGAGGGAACACCTACATGAAACTAATGAAGAAAATGTTAATGCCTTAAGTGAGAATGAACATCTGAGAGATGAGGATGCAAAGCTAAAAGAAGATTTGAAGATCGGTATTGACCTATTGGACAAGTTCAATAAGAGTTATGCTAAACTCGATGAAAAAATCTCAAAAGAAATGAGAAATGGTGAAAGACAAGGAATACATTTTTCCAAATTTGAAGTTGGTGAGTCATCTGGTACTAAGGATGCTCATACAAAAGAAAATATTGCACCTAAGGTGAAAAACAACAAAGCTGGTAAGAGGAATTATAGAGTAGTATGTCTCAATTGTCACAAGGAAGGACATACTGCTAATGTTTGTTGGTGTAAACCTAATCAATCTATTCCTAGGTTTGTAAATTCTTTTGTTTGATCGGTTGTTATAGTGCTAGATCTAATGCTTTTCAAGGTAACTATTTTCATTGTAACAAATATGGTCATAATGCTAATGGTTGCAGGACTAGAATAAAAAATGTAAGGTCACCTATGAACCAAGGAAGCCCTTACCAAAGGGAGACACAATTCAATGTTACATGTTCTATTTGTCACAACTTTGGACACACAATAGTGAATTACAGGATGAGAGCTAATAGAGGCAATGTTGGACCATGGAGATAAACTGGTATGGCATGTTTGAACTGCAATAATATTGGACATCTTTCCACTTGCAGAGAAAACATGAACAACACTGGAGATCAACTGGTGAATAGGCCTGATAATGATGAAGGAAAGAAGGTTGTAGATGTTGAAGGAATCAAGAAGCAAATGAAGGATACACGGGTAAAGAAAGGATAATTTAAGTCTTCTAAAATGATAATAAGCTCCACTACATTGAGTAATGTGGAGGCTTCATCATATGAATAATTCAACGCTATTGGCTTAGGGGGATCAAATCAAGTAAGATCTATAACCTATCCCCTAAGATCGTGTGTGCGGTAAGATTTATAAGCATATTTAGAAGCCTAATGATCTCGTGTAAGAATATGATGAGGTATATTGCATTACATGTGATTCTATGCGACCACATAATGTTTTTTTCTAACGACATTGTGATTCTTTATGTTTCTAACCATTGTGACTGGTTAAGGTTTCTATTTGACCATTTGTATTTATTTCTTGGTATTGAGACATTGTAAGGGATAAAGTGAAGTTATTTTGTCACTTTATATTCTAGAATCCAAGAAGTTCATTTGTGAGTGTATGCTAATAGATTTCAAAGTATTTTGAAGTGATTTCAAATTAAAGATTGTGATTTTATGCTTGAAGTGAAGCGGTGTTTGAAGAAATCTAGCAGCAAGCTGAAGCAAATTTTTTGTGTTGTGGAGTTTTTGTTTTGTGGTGATTAATGTAAGAATTATGGATACCCCTATGTTGGTTGAGATTACTAAGGATTTGAGGCCAATTTTCAAGTTAGCCGGAAAAAAATGATCCCACTGGTGCTCTATCTTTGATACCTCATGGTGTGTTGTTGACTAAAGATGTGAGATCCTTTATTCATTGTAAGATTGAAGATCTCGGTTAAAATGTTATCTTCAATGCATTTTCTAGACTGTGTGATGGTGCTAGTTTGAAAGATGAACATAAGGGTTTTTGACGCATTCAAGGATAGAGAATCCCTAAAGGAGATATCCAAACCTTGCATCTATAGATTACACAACGAAAATATTAATTTAAAAAAAAAAAGAGAAAATCAAGATTCTTAAGCCAAATAACAACTTTATTAATCACAATTTTTTCATACATGTTGGGCTATAAGGCCTTCCTGGTTTCAGCCACATATAATGAAGAACCAAACTCAGATCTATTCCTAGACCTATCCAAGCCCTTAGGCTATCAAACCTCTAATTCTAGCCTCAATGTCATATCTTCTCTTCCCTCTCTCGTGCCTCCAAAACATATTGACACACTATATTTATACTCAGCCACCAACAGGTTTGCCTCAACAAACAATTACATATCCCAAGATAAACATGTTGGACCAAGTCATCTTAAATAAAAAATAAATGTTTCACAAGGATTGATCCAACAACCAAATTGGCCAGACATATTTCCTTCTATAAAATCATGCCATTCAACCCCAACGGTTGGAAGCACCGATTGCAACCTCCACCAATCAACCGGTAAGCACAACTAAACCAGTAACATGAAGAACACAACTACCCTATCAAGGTCTCAATCATAACTTACACTCAAAAAATCCAAATAAGTTCTGATCATAGGAAATGGATCCAAATGACCCCACAAACATAATTTCACTAGCGCAATTGTTAGAGATGCAAAAAAATTGACCAAGACATCAAATACACCAATTGATGACCACAAATAGAAAACCTCACTACAACCTGTTACTAGGAAATCAACATAATGAATAATCAGAAATATATCTCAAACTACTCAACCTCAAGAAGAACAATCATAGACATAGACTCTATGAAAAACAAGGAACAAACCCTTTTCACCACTCCTCCACAGATTGACCGCTCTCGGAAACTCTACAAACTGCCCAGAAACAAGCAACTTCTTCAATTTTGAAGAGAGTAACTCCAAGATCATGTAAGATCTCCAAGAACCCTAGATGCCCCTACATCAATTTTGTATATATGTTGTTGACCTACATGATAATTTTGAAACTGATTGGATACGATATGTACTGAGTCATTTCCATGATCAGTTATTATGGCTAGATAGAATACACAAGATTACCAAGGAGATTATCCATGAGGTGACTTGATTGTGTATGATTGATAATGTACCTATTTTGAGAACTATTCCATCTGTTGTGGTCACTCATCTCACAAAGTCAAAGAAATATCAACGTGTTATGATAATCAATGACATCAAAGATGTTGAAGTGAAGTTTGATTTGATAATGATCAGTTACAAATTTAATTAGTTGAGTCGATTGAATAGTGTGCCCGGTAGGAATTCATGCAACATATCAGATGGTTAAGGAAAATTCTTGATACGACCTGTGTGAGGTCATGAGAGGAAAATTATTTGTGAAAATGGAAAGAATAAACAAGGATAAGAAACAATAATTCAAGTATGGTTCACTACTAGTATATATTCTTCTATTTGTAGAATCATTTTCCTTGTATTGATCAGATTCAGTGGTCAACCAATAAACCTGCAGTAGTGCAAATTAAGCATTCCATAAGGATATTAGGAAATAACTTCAACAATACTATGTGGGGTTATTTTAAAGATTTTGAGAAACGTATGCATGAGAGGGAACGTATTCGAACCCGTATTGATGAAAAATATAAATATGATATATGTTTTACTGTGGATACTGATACATGCATGTTTTAGGTAGTACAACCAAGAAATTCTTGGGCTTTACCAATGGATTATGAATTAGATGGTGATATTGTGTCAATTCATGCTAATGAGTTATTATCAAAACTGATTGATGTCAGTACTGCTAGGTTTTGTACTTATGAAGAAAACTATTTGCAAATTCATTCACAATTGATTGCACCTATTATAGGGAGGAGAGTAAGGAAAGAGGTTGATCATTTACCCAAATAGAGTGGCATTTAAAATATATGATGAGTAAGATCAAGAGGAAGTTTGAGACTAAACATGCAGGAGCTTCTACTATTGTTGTAGAAAAATATGATGTAGAGGTTTTAACTCCTACAACCGGTAAGGAAAAAGGTAGAACTACTAGGAGCTCCATAGTACTAAAGGAGAAAGATAAGGAGAAGGAAGTAGAGAAAACACTTGTGACAGAACAAAGGAATTAAAAGAGAAAGAAATGAATGAATCATGTTACAAAGACTCTAAGAATAAGAGAAAAAAGAAGCCTACTACTAAATAAGATGAACATAAAAATAATTCAAAAAAATATCAAGCTGAGTTGAAGGCTAGTGGGAATAAATCTAAATTAGTTGGTATGACAACTGAGAAGTCAGTTAATCCTAAGACTTTCATAATTTTGAGTGCAGATATCATAGTAGAGAGTATTAAGGAATATGGTGGTGTTGGTGATGGAAACCAATGTTATGAGATCTTTGATGATGCAAATAAACAAAAGATAGAAGATGTTATTGTTTTCAATTTGCATTAGTTTTGTAGAGAACCTAGTGAATTACATTAGACTATATCTGTGATGCAAAAACATCTAGGGTACTTGGTAATCTTGCATCATCCAAAAATAATCGGTTTTATGGTGAACTCTTGTTACCAATTTTTTTTTGTTTATCTATGTTACTGGTCACCATTTGGGTAATTGTTGGCTAGGTAGAGTTTTGTGGATCATCAGAAGGTGAAATCATGATATGGTGTTCATGGGGTCATAAGGAAGCTTTTACTATGATAGCACCTCATTTGGAGTTAGAATTCTTGATTTATATTGGATTTTATGATTATATGTATGAAGGATTTTTTGGTTCCAAGCAATTTTATGAGATTTGGTGAGCGGTCGATCTGTAGAGATTTTAGGAAGGAGCCGTGAAAAGGGTTTGTTCCTTATTGTTCATAGGTTCTATGTCTAATATATAGATTCTTTTGGTGATGTCTTTTGTGAGATACTATTTTTTTCTCTATCAATTGTTGTTGTTCTTCATGACACTAGTTCTTGGAGTTAACCAGTTGATTGATTGTGGTTGCAGTCGTTGTTCTAATTGTTGGAGCTGAATGATGTGTTTTCCTAGGTGGATCTATATGTGGCTGACTTGATGTTTTGGATACATCCTTGTGAAATGAATTAAATTTTGTATTTAATTAGGGTTTGGACTAACTAGCTCTAAAACATTTCTTCAGATATGTAAAATTTGTTGAGGCTGACCTATTTGAGGTTGTGTATAAATTTAGGGCTTGTGATCATTTAGAAAGAAAGAGGAAGAAGTTTGGAGAAGGGTTGAGTAGTATAGAATTTTCTAGAGGATTGCTCTGAGACTTAAGAAGATCTAGGAATAGGTCTAAGTTGGGTTTTTTGTGTTTTTCTTTGTACTTGGTCAAAATCGGGAAGGCTTTACAGCTCGACATGTAAAAACAAATTCTGATTAATAAAACTTGTTCTTTGGATGCAATTTATGTTGTTGTTAATTGTATCTTGTTGTTTTTTTCTATGTTGATAGTTGTTTCAAGGATTTGATATCTCCTTTGGGGATTCTCTGTCCTTGACTGCACCAAGTGGTATCAAAGCATGGTTTGATCTTATTGTGGTGGCTACCGACCTATATTCTAGACTTGTCACATTATTGTGAGGTGGCAGAGACTAGATCTGACTTGCACCAGTGAAGGATTTGCACAAGGTGACTAGAAAGGAGATTTGTTACTACTTGTTGAGATTTTCTTGGGAACTAGGGTTTTTCAAGGGTTAGGATATCATCTTTGGTAAATCAAATCATCGATTGAAGGTAGTTACACCCTAGATCTAGAAGGATGCCACCAAGAAAGAGCCTTAGGCTGATGAAAAAATTGAAGGAAGATCTCTGAATTGAGATTAGACATGAGATGACTAGTTTTAGGACAAAGGTCATGGAAGGGATCAAGACTATTGTTGCTATATTATGTAGGAATTTTTTATCTGATGATGGTTTTGAGGAGGCTGCAGAGGGATTTGGAGCGTCAAATATTTCTAGATCTATTAGGAGTGATGGATCTGACCATTTGGTGAGACCTATATAAAGGCTTGGTGGTGGTTATAGTTTGGAAGTATCTAATTACTTAGATACTTTGAATTCTGAAGACCTTATCTATTGGATCGGTGAGTTAGAAGATCACTTTGATTTAGAAGATATTCAAGTTCCTTGGAGAGTAAGGTTGGCATAGAATAATTTGAAAGGTCATGCATCTTTGTGATGGAAATAATTGTAGAAGGATTGAGAAGAGGAAGGATAAATGAAGATCACTCAGTGGAGTCTAATGGTTGCAAAGTTGAAGACTAAGTTCATACTTAAGGACAATAAATTTGAGTTATTCAAGAGGTTGTAGAACTTGAAGAAAAAGGACCTAAGTGTGAAGGATTACACCAAACATTTTTACAAGGTAACCATTAGATCTGGTCACAAGGAGTTTTCTAAAGAGAAGGTGGCTAGGTATGTGAATGGTTTGAGGTTCAATATTTAGGAAGATATGAGTATGTTGAGGATGGGATATGTTGAGGAGACTTATAAGTAATCCATAAATGGAGAAGATAAGGTGAATAGGGAAAAATAGAGTAACTCTAGAGGAATAAAGAAGCAAGTTGCTAGTGGTGATAAAGGAAACAAAGTGGCTGAAGTAGAAGCTAAACCATTTGCACCTAAGGGAGGTAATGGTGGTAAATAGTTTAGAGGCACTTTCTTTAAGTATGGCTTGAAAGGACACAAGGATTTTCAGTGTAAGGAGTACAAGAGATTTTCTTGTGTGAGTGAAGAAGGTGGACCATCTGTGAGTGAATTAGACAATGCCCCTGAAGGTGGAGAAACTCTTATGCTCAGAAGAGTGATGGTGTGTAAGGATGCAACACATTATCATCAGAAGAGTTTGTTCAGGACCAGATGCAAGGTTGGTGGTAAGTGTTTTGATATGATTGTAGATGGTGGAAGTACTGATAACTTAGTTTTTAAAGAGATGTTACAAACACTTGATTTGAAAAGACTTAGATATCCAACACCTTATAGGATTGGTTGGTTGCATGATGATCATGTGGTGGAAGTAAGGGAATAGTGCATGGTAACTTTTTGCTTTGGTTCTTATAAGGATGCAGTATTATGTGACATAGTGGCCATTAGTGCATGTCATTTTTTAATTGGTAGACCTTGGCAGTATGACAAAGAGGTTATTCATGACTGTAGATAGAATTTCTTTACCATTAGTAAAGATGGTAAGAGGTGTGGATTGATTTATTTGGTAGATAGGGAGAAGAAAGTGAAGAATTTGAGTCTTTGTAGAAGGTATGAGTTGAGAGAAGACCTAAAGGATGAAATTAAGGTTGGACCTGATGGTGACTTGGATCTGACTCATTTACTAAACCTGGTTGATGACAATAGGAAGGTAATGTAGGTTGCAGATGAGGAGGGTTATTGGATGATGAATTAGTATGGGATTATTGTCCCTTGTTCTTTTAGATTTTCATGACTTGTTCTCATGGAAAATATTCTCATACCCTAGGTGTCTGATGCAAGAGCATCTAGGGTCCTTGTTAATCTTGCATTATCAAAAAACAATCGGTGTTCTTTTGAACTCTTGTTACTATTTTTTTTTGTTTATTTCTATTCTTGGTCACCAGTTGGGTGATTACTGTCTTGGTGGAGTTTTGTGGATCTTCAAAAGGTAAGGTCATGATATGGTGTTCATGCGGTCATGGATTTTCCTATGATATAAACTCGTTTGGAGTTACTATGCTCAAGTTATCTTGGATTTTGTGATTGGATGTATGAAGGAGTTTTTGGTTCCAGACAATTTTCTAAGATTTAGTGAGCGGTCGATCTATAGAGATTTTGGGAAGGAGATGTAAAGAGGGTTTGTTCCTTATTTTTATAGGTTCTATGTCTATGATAGCACTTCTTTTTGTGGATTTTTTTGTGAGATATTATTGTTTTCTCTATCAATTTCTATAATTCTTCATGACACTGGTTCTTGGAGTTAACCAGTTGATTGATTATGGTTGCGGTCATTGTTCTAATCATTGGAGCTGAATGGCCTGATTTCCTAGGTGGATCTATATGTGTCTGACTTGATTTGTTGCATACATCCTTGTGAAATGAATTAAATGTTGTATTTAATTAGGGTTTGGGCTGACTGGGTCTAAAACATTTCTTAGGATATGTAAATTTTTTTGAGGCTGACCTACTGGAGGTTGTGTATAAATTTAGGGCTTGCTTGATTATTTAGAAAAAAAGAAGAAGAAGTCTGGAGAAGGGTTGAATAGAAGAGAAGTTTCTAGAGGATTTCTTTGAGACTTAGGAAGATCTAAAAATAAGCGTGAGTTGTGTTTTGTTGTTGTTTTTATTTATACTTGGTTGAAACTAGGAAGGCCTTACAACCTGACATGTATAACAAAATTCTAATTAATAAAACTTGTTGTTTGGATGTAATTCATGTTGTTGTTGATTGTATCTTGTTGTTTTCCACTGTGTTGATAACTACTACAAGGATTTGACATCTCCTTTGGGGATTCTCTATCCTTAACTGCACCAAACTGATTCACTATATAAGAAGATTGAGGTGAGATGGAGAGATGATCTAAAGAAATAAAGAGAAATAATGGAGAAAGAATTAATCCTACTGAAGCCTGAATTACCTATTGAAGATGTAAAGCTTTTAATTGAGGCAATGAGACCTAGATTCAAAACAAGAAATAGAGTATGCAAGATACTTATTGGTGAATCTCAGGCAGTCCTTAATGAGACAATTGCCATCATGAAGGAGAAATTGAAAGAACACAAATAGGTAGAAACTACTCAAGAGGAGGTGACAACAGATGAACTTGTTTCTACTGAACATGAAATGGAAGACATTATAGGTAATTTACCTTTTGATACACCACAACAAGATCCTAATGTTGAAATTGCAAATGTGCAAGGTAAAGGGGATGAACAAAAAGATAAAACTACAGAGGTGGAGTTACATATTTTAACTACTACAGTAGGATAGACTGGTGATACTAAAAAGAAAGATGAAGCTAATGTAGCAGCACATTCAATGAAAATAAAATTTAATCTTGGAGAGAGTTCTAGTTCCAAGATAAAGAGAAAGTATGTTCATGTTCCTGAGGAAGAAACTAAGGATGATCTTAAGGATGAGGATGCTAAGGTCATTCAAGGACCTATTTATGTTACTAAGATGAGTCCTGGTGAACTAATGAGAATATCAGATATACTTAAGCTGAAATTAAAAAAAAAAGGGATAAACTAAGAAGTGAAAAGGGACAAGCTCAAGTACTAGAGACAACTTGAGATATTTTTTTATCTTGTACCTGAAGTTGCATTTGATCCAAATTCTCCCACAATTGAACAAATAGATACTTTGGTTAGTACTAGTACTGAGAAATTTTCAAGCTTGGAGGATGCATCTATGAATAGAGATAAGTTGGATAATGAGAAGAAGAGTTCACTGAGAATTTGATTGAAATTATTATATCAGATAGAAGACAACTTACAGTTCAAGTAAATCAGGTAAAGGAAAATTTAAATGAATTTGGTCAATTGTTAGCCAAAGTTTCTAATTTTTCATTGTTTACTCAAGATTTGGAGCTGAAGAGGAATGAAACTCAGGAGGAGCTTAAATATTTAATTGCTAGTTTCGATCCTATTGCACATTCAACTACAACCTATGGATCACAAGTGAACGTGATAAATCACAAGATAAAAAAATTGCAATGAGAATAAGACAAGAGGATCACTACATTACTAGAATTATAGACCTATTTCATTCCCACACTTGATGTTATGCAATAGAATGTTAAAGAAGCTGAGGTAAAAATTGGGTTACCTAATATGAGTACTCTTGGAGCCATGGAAGAGTTAGCTTCTATTCTACATGAACAAATTAAAGCCATTGTACACTTGCACAAGTCATGGGAGAGCTCCTTGGACTCAACAAAAACAAAATTTAGAGAGGTTTTGAGAGGCTGTGATTGGTAAGTTTTAATTTTGAAAGATCACTTTTGTACCTTTGTAATTGTTTTCAAAGGGGGAGTGATTGGTATAGTGAAAATATAGTTGAGGGAGTGATCAGTTTATAATATAGAGTAATGTATTGCAGATGGTTATATTGCTCTGTATATGTTTTGGTGATTGGTAAGAAGAATTTTCACTATGTTTTTCCATCAATGCCAAAGGGGGAGATTGTTGGCATTATGATGGATTTTGGAGGTGTAATGATGAGTTTAAGTTTGTCATTGATGATAGATTATTAATATATTAGTTTTGGTGAATAGGTTACCATTACCGATTAACGAGATGAATAGGTGAAGTAGATATGATAAGTGTTCTGATTGAAGGAAGATAATAATAGGAAAGTGTTTTGAGTATCACTCAAGATGGTGAGAACATCAGGTGGTGCAATCATTACTAGAGCCTTATTATGGGCATAGAAGTTTAGATGTATGACCACGACAACTAACTCAACATTTTATGAAAGTTTGTATTTTGGGGATTGTTCTATATGAATTGGTTAAGTTACTGATTGGTTCCTGATGATCAGATGGTCAAGGCAGTTAAGTTAATGTCAGTGTTTTGTATTACATTTTTGGTTGACTTGTTAAGTTTTATTGACGCAGATTTTCATGAGTTAAGTCAAATTTGAGGGACGACTTGTGGAGTTTTTTTAATGTTTAACCAACTTAAGAACAACTATATATAAAGGAATACTAAATCAGAGATTTGTGCAACATGTCCTAAACTAGGGATTCATCCAGGCGCATGCGAATAGATTGACCCTCTGACTGACTACCACAACTATCCTCTTGTTGTGAAGCAACAACTAATTCCTATGAATATAAATGCATGTTTAAACTTACATATATTTAAATACTCAAACATGCTATAAATGCACGTTTAAACTTACATATATTTAAAACTTACCTGGCCACTAGTAGGTGTCACATCTGCTAAATCTCTCCTATGAAGGTGCTCTAAGCCCACACTAGAGGTAATGTGCTCTGCCCGAGTGTCACAAGCATCCTCTAACTGTGATGCATCAAATTTAGTAATATATTATGTAAAGTACAAGTGTACGCATGCATGCTTAAACCTATGTATGTATATATATTTAAAACTTACATGACCACTAGTAGCTATCATATGAAGATGCCCCAAGCCCACACTAGAGTTAATGTTCTCTGCTAATTGTGCCTGCAAAATATTATACATTGAACAAACATCAATACACACATATATCCACAATTAATTGTTGACTAAAACTCCTAGAAAGGAGAAAAGAAAAATTTATATACCTGGGTCTTAGGACCAAGAGGATCACCAGCACAGTCCACCATCACATCATCAATTGAAACATCATCACCCACACCACCATCTGTCCTTAAGGTCTCTAGTAATGAAGATTGTAGGGGTGTGTGTAGCTGGGAGGGGACTGATGTAGAGCCTGAAGCTCCAGGAGGAAATAAAAAATGCATATATGATCCAATATCACTACCAGATTCCACCTGATTCAACCCATGCAACTACTCATCAAATGTTTCTAGGCCCTTAGCTGTGATGCATACATCTCCAACCCGTATACCCATCTCTATAGCTGCAGACTGATCAGTGGGTGCAGAGCGCTCTGCAGAGTGCTGTGAACTGTGATGTGCCTGAGTAGATGGTGCAAAGCACTCTGTAGAGTGTTGTGAACTATGATGTTCCTGAGTAGATGGTGCATAGTTCTCTATAGAGTGTTGTGAACTATGATGTGCCTAAGTAGATGGTGTAGAGCACTCTGCAGAGTGCTGTGAACTATGTTGTGCCTAGTGAGATGGTGTGTCCTGAGTCTGTAGAACTACAGGACCCCGTACAACTCTTATGAAATCTCTAACTGAATGTGCTAGGATACTCTATATGTCTGCAATATAAGATTAAGACTGCAGGAGATTCTCTAAAAAGTAAAGTGCCACATCCAAATGAAAATGATGGCTAGAAAGTGCTTGCATCTCTCTAGGTGGAGGAAGACCAAAAGATCTATATGTCTCATCACTAACCCCTACAGAAGTACTAGATGAAGCCTCAGTTGATGATCTACCTTGACTCGGTCTAGTCAAAATATATCTGCCCACTGTATCTAAAGTGATGGAGGTGGCTACATATGGAATCTCACCTATCCTTTCCACTTATCCCCTCTAGGAAGAAATGACCACTCTATCTGTAGTAGCAGCCATAGCTGGTGTCACTGCTGGAGTCTTGTGCCCAACTAGCTCTCTATGACTATGTACAACCCGATCAGCCCTATGATACTGAACACAGTCGGCAACTCTACCATGCCCCTAACTTTAATATCCAAGTAGATCTAAATAGTTGAACCTAAGTCCCAAATGAAACTCAACGTACAACTGCTATGCAAAATATAATGGAATCTGGTCGTTATTTGGATAACGACCCTGTGCTACAAGAAAATGGGGGTATATCATGCATGCAATTTGAAGAATCCAACACCATGTAACCTGATAAGCCCTCACCTTGGTCTTCCCCTCATAAAATGGGAAGACCTCTCGTTTGATGATTTCCTTGGGGACACAGTTCTGGACCGTCTCCAAGGAAACATCACCTGATATCTCAGCTCTCAACTCTCAAAAAATAGTATCTATGACCTGTGGC
>MU224940.1:416542-431068 GCA_018584345.1 Thuja plicata
TTACTAAGTTACAATTTTATAATATTTTCTAATATTTTCTAATGTATACTAAACTTTACAATTTTCTAATATATACTAAGTTATGTAATTTTCTAATATTTTCTAATGTATACTAAGTTACAATTTGTTAATATTTTCTAATGTATACTAAGTTACAAATTTCTAACATTTGCAAACATAAATATACTATGATTTTTTAATGTTTTCTAATATTTTCTAATGTTTTCTAATATTTTACTATGATTTTCTGACATACTACTATAATTTTCTAACATATTCTAAAATTCAACTATCATTTTCTAACATTTCTACAAACTAAATATTATTTAAAATAAATAATTAACTAAAATAAATATAAAACATACAATTTACAATAAAAAATGAGAAAAATGTGTGTGCCTGGTACTAGTAACAATCACAAGAGGTTGAAGATGTAACACCCCAAAATTGGCATCTTGCAACCCTAACCAATTTTGTTGTATTTGTTATTCTTCTAAATCATCAAAGTCCTATTGTACTAGCCAATTCTGAGTTTTGACTGACTCTACTCGACCCGAGTGTCAAATGTAGAAAATCCTAAATCTGCATTAATCATACATTATGTTTAATTCCTAAATATCTATTGGCTAAACAAACCTTATGATTGAAATAAATTAATTATAAAGTCCTAGCACTTTAATTAAATTAAATTCACCCTCTTTAGCTAAGACACATAGAAAGGGAATTAAATGATATTTAATTATTAAATAAATATCCTCTTTTTTAGTAATTGAATTTAATTATTCAAATAATTGAGAAAAAGCAATTATGAGGTCATATTTATTTAATTAATTAAATATTGTCAACAAAATCTTCTCTTGAGTTCAGAATTGGAAACTTCTCTTTAATTATGCTTTAAAGAGAAAGAAAACACATAAAACAAATAAAACAATTAAAATCAAAGAAAGAAAACAGTTAAAGTAAAGGGAAAACAATTTATTGTATTCTTTTAAAGAAAGCTTTTTATCTTAAACTGGCTTTTCTATTTGTTTTATTTCAAAAGAGGAAACTTTCCATTCTGAACAGCCTCTGAGTCTATAAAAGAACTCTCATTCTCTCATTCAAACCGACCCACTCACTTTCATGCATTGTTAGAATACTGAATTATTGAAAATTCTTAGTTGATAATCTCATATAGAATAATCTCATTTTGCAATAGATTACTTTCAATTTCTAGAATAATCGCATTGAAATCATGTCTTAGATTAATCTTGCACCTTTCAATTCTTAGAATAACCTTGCATTGCATGACATTCATGGAGAAAAATCCTTCATTCCTAGATTGGTCTATGGTTGTGAGACTCTCATTTTGAGAGCTATTTTGAAAACCCCATCTGGATAGAAGGCAACAAGTCAAATCATGCAGGCAGATAGGATGAATAATCTCATATTCAATCTTGTGTGTATCTGATGAAGAAGGACTATGTTGAAGTGTATGGTGAGTTAACAAGGCCAAATTTACCACATACATTTTACCACATAAATTTGGCCTTGTTCAAAATTGTCTTCTCCTTTATAGATCCAAGATTTGATAGCTATGTTTTCAGCTTCTTCTTCTAATGGTACTGTGGCTTGTATGAAGGTACCACCATACTTTGTTGGAGGAGGAACCATAGAAGGTTTAGTGTTCTCAGAAGGTCTCCCAAAAGAACGTGGAGACAAAGGAAAATATGTAATAGATAGCATGAGTTCAATCTGATATCCTCCCATATCAGTTTCTTTGAGTGTCAAACTCTTTTCCATTTCTTTTAATTTATTCTCAAGGAGTTCAATAGATTCTTTGTTGGTAGGCACAAAGATGTCAACAGATTTTGTGAGGGCATTGCAATCATAGCATGTATTAGTAGGTATAGTCACTTCAGATCCTTGGAATGGGAACTTAATGCACTAATGCTATATTGAAGTGATAGCCTGCATTTCATGGATCCATGTCCTACCTAAAAAAATATTGTATGCCAAAGGAATGTCAAGCACTTGAAAAATAACATCTCGTTCAACAGGGCCAACTCTGATTGACAACACAACTAGCCCCTTGGATTTACATTATTCCTCATCATAGGCCTTAATAGTAATCTTTTTGTGAGCATCAATGCAATCTTTGTCGTAGCCTAACTCAGTAAGGAAACTAGCAGAGCAAATATTGAGGCCAGTGTCGTTATCTATGAGAACACGGCAAACACGCTTTGGACCTATCATGACTTCAATGTGCAGAGGGTTATTATGTGGGTGACTCAAAGAATGGTCATCTTCCTTAGAGAAATAAAAGTAGTGTGAGGAGGTCAAATGACCTACCATGGATTGAAACCGGTCAAGATCAAGATCTTTTGGGACATTTCCCTTGGTGAGGGCTTTGTCCAAGATTTCCCTGTGAGTAGGGGAGATTTAGTTATTTGATTATTAGTACGTTGCAATTGATCGAGAATGCTATAATTGGCAGCATTAGATGAGGAACCCACTTTTGGATTCTTATTGGTAAAGTCAAACCTAGCTTTGTTTGAAGGTTGAGTTGATGTAGACAGAGAAGGCTCAGGGCCTTTGAGGATAATCTTAGCGTGAGATCGAGTAACAATGTTAGCACTAACTTGAGATTGTACTCATTCAGAAGACTGAGGCATAGACCCTTGAAAAATGAAAGGTTTTTTAGACTTGGAAATATCTTCCCTTCCCTTGAGAATGATGGATGACATTACAATATTCAGCATCAACAGGTTCAACCATATTAATTACATTGTCATTATTGGTGTATGTATAGTTCACCTTAGCATTAGTATTTTTTCCTTTAGATGATTCACCTTTTCCATGAGGAGGAAATGGATCTTTGAAAGCTTGGTGATCAAAAATTTTGTTGTGACCTCCCACAGCAATAACCTCACTATCGATGGGATCCTAGATTTTATGCCACAATTTAAGACAAGTAGCTATTTTATGACCTTTGTTTTGGTAAAAATCACAATAAGCAGATTCATTCGACCAAGAGAGTCTTGGTTGCGGATCATAAGGTCATGAATTATCCAATGGAGTGAGTAAATGGTTGTCCATAAGAGTCTTGTAAACCACCTCAAGAGGTTCTCCTAAAGGAGTGAACTCACACTTGGGCCTAGGAGCCCAAGGTTTAGGTCCAGAAAATTGTGAAGTACTTGGTTTGGAATCTTTCATAGCCTGCTCAGTGGCTTTGGCCACTTGCATCATGGTAGTGAGATTAAAGGCAGCCTTGGAAGGCTTAGGAGTCACATTGTCTACAACTCCATCATTCACAAAATTTTGATTCTTGTTGGGAAATTTGGGTTTATCTTTGCTTAAGGAGGAAGACCCTTGTTTATTTTCTTTGTGTAAGGTCAATTCTCCTTTCTTGATCATAAATGTTTTGATTCTCACAGCTTGCTTAATCATGTCATCAAAAGTTAAAGGACCTTGTAGCTATACTTGATATCCAAACTTGGGGAGAATATTGTCGAGAAAGATCTCCAACTTTTTAGATTCGGGTATCTTGCGAGAATATCATGTATAAAGTTGTCTCCATCTTTGGAGAAATGTCAAGAAGGATTCCCCATGGTTTCATTTCAAATTGCAAAGATCTCAGATATGAACTGGATGTTGGATTTTGTGAGAGTAATGTTTTAGAAATAAATTGGTAATTTCGTTAAAAGTTTTGATGCCAATTGGTAGTCTAGAGAACCATTCCATAGCTGACCCTCCCAAAATACATGGGAAAATATGCATGAGATAGGTTGTGTCATGTATGAATTCCATGGAGAGAGCACTAAACTCTCTCAAATGTCCTTGAGGGTCAAATGTACCCAAGTATTTATCATATTTAGGAAGTTCAACTCGTTTGGGAAAAGGAGGCATGTAAAGATCTTTGTCAAATGGGAAAGGACAGATTCTTTCTAGCGTGAATTGTGTAATAGGTTTGTCTTTCTCTTTCAAGAGTTGAGAGAGTTGCTCTTGCATATTTTGCATTTCTTTTCGCAAGCAGGAATTTTTTAGTTTCTTCCTCTTTCTCAACAAGTGTTTCTACATCATAGTTGGATGGTAACTTAGCCCCTTGATTGGCTAGTTCAAGAATGTATTTCTCTTTCTCCTTAGCTAGGAGAACTCCCATCATCCTATAGAAATCTTTATTAGCACAAGCCTGTGCAATCTCTTCTTGAGTTATTTCCACTTCCACATCGTTAGGGGGGTCTTGAGAATGGGACTTACCCCAAGTTTTAAAGATTCTAGCCTCACCTGATTGGTTATGATCTGTCATCTTGCTAGAATGCAAGAGTTCAAGGTGTAAAGACTCGGTGTGAAAACATTGAGTGTTCTCAGAATTTGGTGTTAATCTCTAACTTATGTTGATGATTAGTGACCAACACTTAGTCATTCACTTAGGCAGTTTTAGCTGGCTATCACTATGGCCGAGCTAAAACTATGCAAGGCCGAGAAATATTGCTGAGCCGTTTTAAGTTTGCCTAGTTACATTGCCAAGCTGAGTAGGACACAGAGATGTTAAGTGTCAAGCGACAGAAAAGTCAAGTGCCAAGAAGAAAAATTTTTGTATACATGTTTGGAATGATTCAAACTTTGAGGATAAGTGATTTGGCCAACTTGTATAAGCTTTTTGGGCCGACTTATGTATGCATTTAATATTCTTCTACGGAGTTAGTTATGTATTTAATTGTTTTATCATATGCATGAACATTAATTATAATACCATCAAGGTATGGGTATTAGATCTTGATCGTTGATCTAGATCTTGCTATTAGACTTGAATGGATATATTAGATTGCTTCTAAGTCCTATTTTGAAAAAAAAAGTGTGTAAGGAGAGAAGACGAAGTGTGGTGATTGCATTTTAGAAGTGAAATACACAGAGGTTTATTTTATTAAGAAGCAGAGATCAAGCAGAGTGATAACACAGTGAACAATAGAGTAAAGATTATATCAGATTATGAGATCATAGAAGGTACTGGAAAGAGGAGATCCGTCATTAGCATCAGAGTGCATAATGAAGGATCAATATTCGAGACATTCTAATCATTATATTAGGTGAAAATCTCTTAACAGAGTGGTTCTAGCAGACCTTTCTTTATCTCCTAACAAAGTGCTTACTTTATTTTATGTTGAAATCCTTTAACAGGGTAGATTTTAATGATCTTTAGCTCTTAACCAGGTAGACCTTTAATAGGGTAGATTACATTTTGTAATCAACATTTGTAGCCTTAACAGGGACACTTTAATACTGCAGTAGTGGAAAATTTTGTGGGTGTCATCCCCACCCCAGTTTCACTTATTTGGGTTTCTAGGTTACCAAGTTCTTGTGTTATGTGTTATTTATTTCATTATGTGGATGTTATCTGAGATTACATTAGATTCATATATGTATGAATGTGCATCAGTTTGTTTTAAGTGTTTAAATTTGAAGATCTAATTCACCCCCCTCTTAGTATCTTGCTTTCCCATTATTGTATTTCCAACAATTGGTATCAGAGCTCAGTTCTCTAAAAAGTTCATAATCAGCTTTAGAATATAGATCTTGATATGGAGATCTACAAGATGGGTAAATTCGTTGATAATTAAAAGATTGATATTCAGCTAGCACTACAACAACTTGAGACTGCAAGACAAGAATTATATAAGTCCTTGACTGCAAGGAAATATTTGGCCAAACTAATGAATGACACTCATTATCAGGAAGAGGACACCACAAATATATTTTAGAATGGAGACTCTACTGAGAGTGATGCAACAATAGCATATCTACTGGAAAAGAATAGTGCACTATGTGAAGAAGTTAGAAACTTGAAAAAGGAACAAGAAGCCCAATCAATAAGAATGTGTGAAGTTGTTGAACTGAAAGAGAAAGCCGAAGATGACAAGGCTATGGCAGAAGAAGATAAAAGAATGATGACTACCAGACTTGATGAAAGAACACATGATGTACAAACAATGACAGTCAATCAAGTAGACATGGAAAATCAACTACTACTTATGAATCAGGAGATCAACAGGAAAGACATGGAGATTGTTAATCTTAGATCTGAGAACAGTCAATTGAAAGATGAATTGAGATCTGAGAAAGAACTTAATAACAGAGTGAATGATCTGAGTGCTGCTATGAGCTACTTTGAACAACTGGTGGAAGCATCAAGAAGACCTAAAGATTCTTTTGGATTAGGTCACACTGAACAAAGAGAATCATCTAAGATAGGTGAAAGAAGGTATGCAAAGCCAAGAAACAAAAAACTTGTTTTCCACCACTGTGGGAAACCAGGTCATACATAAAAAATTTGCAGAAGCAAGAATGGTAAGTCCAATCTGAAAACTAATTTTAATGGTTATTACTTTAACTGTAATAAGTTTGGACATCAAGCACGTGAATGTAAGACAAAGGAAAGAAAAACACCTAGACTCAATGGTAATTTCTATAACTATCACAAATATGGTCATAGAGCATAAGATTGCAGATCAAAAGGTAAACAATAGGGGACATCAAAGGTACAAGAGAAATCACCAAGAAAAGGAAATACTTACAAGTGGGATTACAACACATGGCATAGTTTTCATTACTATGGTGAGTATGGACATGTTCTAGAAAATTGCATAAGGACACATTTTAGAGGAAAGTCTAAAAGTTGGATGAATGGAAGCCTAGTTTGTCACAGTTGTTTGAAAATTGGTCATACAAGGAAAGATTGCAAGACTAGGGTACCTGCTCCTACTGTTGAACAAATAAGAGAGCAGATGAACAAGACATGGGTTAAGAATTCTAAACCATGCAGTAGTGAATCTCATGAAGTCAAGGTCACCCAATCCAATGGATTAGGTGATCACGTCATCTCCAACTAAGAAAAAGAGGTATGTAAGGAACTGCATCTAAAACTCTTATCTTACATCAGATCCTAACATGAAATGTACAAAAGTCCATATTTACATATGTTAAGATGCACCGAGACATATTTTGAAGACAAATGTCAAGTTGAGAAAATTGCACTATAGGTTTCAAGCACCAATCATGGACACTAAGGCCAAGTTCTTTAGTGAGTGCCAAGTTTTGTTGGCCGAGTAAGTTTCATGATGGCTGAGTTTAGTAAGCCAAGTGGGATGCAAGTTGTGTTAAATCTGAGGACAGTTGGCTTGAACTAACTCAATGGGTAGAACATTCATTGCTTACCTACCTTGACCTTTCAAAGTCTATAAAGGATGAATAGTTGACACTTCATTTTTACCATGCAATTTTTACTGTTTACGGAGCGATTGAAGTAATTTGCAAAATTGATCTTAACGAATTTAGCATCAAAGATTTCATCAACGTGCCATCAACAATCCTAAGGTGAACAGTGTGAAGATTTACTTGCTGAGGTACTCTATTTTTTCATCTTTTGAACCCTAATTTCAAGATTATGGCTACAAGTTCTTCTGCACCAGCTAATAGTATGGAGGGAGAACAACAGCAAATTTAGTTAGTACAGAGTGATGAATATGAACATCTCAACTTTCAAGCCGTTCCTGAAAGTGCGATTCAAAGTGATTTAATGGGAGCCCTCTCATCTATTCCACCTAAGGTACTTATGATCCATGATGTACGATCGTGTTATATGGTTAAGATTGGTGAAGTAGGTGATAGTGAATTAAGGAAATCCTACAGTAAATTGTGTGTTGATGGAGTTCTGAAGGCAGAATTCAAACATTTAGCCGACAAAGGGTTAACTCCTGCCCTAGATTTTCCGCAAGGTTTCAAAGATGAATGGATTAAGGTTATCCTTAGCCGAGTTCATGACATGTGTATGTGGTTGGATAATGGACCAATCAAGATCACCAAAAGCATGATTCATTGAGTGACTGGATATCCTGTAGTGAACAAAAAATGAACGATAGGGATAACAGCAAAGAAGAAATTACACTGAACATTGGAGCTATATGGAACAAAAGAGGTATGACTATCTCTACAATTACAGACCTAGAACTTAGTTTTGGAGTAAGAGTAATAGAACATAAGATCTATCAGTCAAGCAAATTGGATAGTGTTCCTTGTACAGTTGTTGATCAGGCATGGAAAATTGTCAAGAAGAATCATACATATGATCTTTTCGAGCTATAGCAGACACAATTAGCTGAGAACCTAGCATCAATCAGAAAGGCTAAGAGATCATCCTTTAAGTTTTATTCCTTACTAGTCTGTATATTTTTCTACATTTAGGATACATTTCCTACACTGGGAAATATTGTTTGGAAAAAGGATAGACCCATTACAGTTTAGATTAGTGAATGTATTGAGAAATTAGGAAGTAATTTCAATAGCATTATGGGGACCTATTTTGTGGAATTCAAGAAGAGAATGAGATTAAGGACTAGGATTCCTAAGTCGCTAGTGGATAAAAACTATGAAGAAATATGTTTTCTAGTTGATACAGATAACACTTATATCCATGATGTGACTCCTAGGATAACATTCTTAGAACCACTTCCATATGAAATTATCATTGATGAAGCATCAGCTACCATGATTGCACTCCTAGCTAAGGCAATTGATACCATAGCAGAGAGATTTGGAAATTTTATGAAGCCAAAGCTAAAATTTCTAGAAGCTTGAATGAGGGAACTATGGAGAGGAAAAGAAAGAAGATTGTGAAAAATCTAAAGAAAATGGTTGGTTTAGGTAGTGATGAAGAACCTGAGGATGCACCTTTAGGCTTGACCACTAGACAAGGTGAGGAAAAGATAGAAACTGATGAACCCAACAACATACCTACAGTACAATTTAAGAAACTAGCTAGTATTGATGAGGTATGTGACACTTTGAGGAATTCAACAGGGTTAGCAACTTTTTAAGTTCATTAAGTATGAGAAATTGAATAATGTGGATAGGCACAAAGTTTAGGAAGCACTCTTGGATATGATGAGTACTTTCAAGTTAATTCCTACAGAGATAGGAAATAATGTGCCAAATGAACTATATGATTTTCTGTCAAGAAAATGGGAATTTGCACTTACCATAGAGAGATAGATCAGGGAAGGAACTCTAGCCAAGGTAATACTTGAGTTAACGTCAAAAAAAAGAGCCAAATTCATTGAGAATTACAAGAATAGGTTTTTTCCTAAACTCAGAGGCTATGATGTTAAAAAATGATATTGAAGTTGTAGTACAGCACAGCACAAGGATCTGGAAGGAAATCTTTGGACTGGCCATTCCAAAAGATAAGAAATCTGGTGAGGGGACATCTGAGCAAAAGACAAAAGAAGTTGAAGTAAAGACTACCCCTGAGCCATAGATAACTCAAGATCAAATTGCCATAGAACGGGACAAAATAAAAGATGCATTAGACTCAACTAATTCTATTGATCTGTTTGCAGACAGTCCTATGGATTTTATAGTTGATAATCCAAGCAATTTGAATGCTGAGGAACAAGATATTCTGAGTGGTACTTACACTGATTTGCCTATTAAGGTAACTGGTACTAAAGAAGAAAATACCACAACATATGATGAGATAATTGAAGTTGTCAATGATCAAAAAGGTGAAGAGAAACAACAAACAAATACATAAGAGGTAACTTCACATAATCCACCTATTTTAGAGGTTGTGAAAATAGTTTTAGATATTGGAGTAGTGATAACGAATACTATTGATAAGCCTAAAGAAGAAGAGGAAATGCAAGTGTTGGTTGATCTACCACACTCTGCATCATCCACTCCCACTGGTCCTAAAACTGGGAGTATACCGAACCCACAAACAATATTGACAGAATTAAAAAGAGGCAATGGATACTGACACTGTCAAAGGGAAAGATATTATGCTGCCGAGCATAAGTTCTCCAAAGTTGAAGAAAAAGAAAATTCTGAAGAAGTCTCAAATTCTAGATGTAACATTAGATGAAGTCATTGTGATTCCACAATGGGATCCCAATGAGTTATCTTTTGAACAAATAGGGACACTTCAATAATTACTTAAGAGGAAGAAGAGACAGGAAGAGATGAAGATAGAACAAAAGCAAAAGCGGGTGTTGCATGACATCAAAGACATATTTGCAAAGGCTTTTTACTTAGAGGATGAAATGCCTCAAGCTCCAATTATTGATCAGCTTGTCAACATTGTACAGAAGGTAACTGATGAGGACATAGACATCAATTAAAAGCTTCTACAATGGTCCAAGAGAAGATTTGAGAGCAAAGTTCTAGAGAAAATCTCAGAAGAGATTGCCACAAAACAGGTTGAACTTTATATTCTTGTAGAAAATTTAGAGAAAGTTACAGCCAATGTTTATTCTTTGTACAAAAAATTATGTGATGTTGAATTTTTCACAAAGGATAATCTATAGCTTGTTGAGAAGCTATAGTTAGATTTAAGATCAATTGGCACTAATTTGGGTAAAGATACTACCTCTAGTTCTTTACATCTTACTAAGTTGATAAATGCACAATGGAGAATAGCTGAGATTATGGCTGAAGATGGTCGAATAA
Source organism: Thuja plicata (assembly GCA_018584345.1). NCBI lineage: Eukaryota > Viridiplantae > Streptophyta > Pinopsida > Cupressales > Cupressaceae > Thuja > Thuja plicata. The sequence goes on from MU224940.1 coordinate 427,025, forward strand.
GGGCCAAATTAATAACTATTCAGACAAGCCTGTTGCCTCACTTGGAGGTAATACAGAAGGAACTTTCAATTGCAAAAGAGTTATCATAGAGCAGTGCAAATCTATCAACTGTAGAAATTTTAGTGAGTCTAGCTACCGAGCTAGAAATAAAATTGGAAGTTATGAAGATTGCTAAGGAAAGCTGGGATACTACATTTGAATCCGCCCTGCAGCTTCATAAACAATTTTTTTATAAGTACAACTTAACCCCACCAGCAATCAGTGACAAAAACAAGGGGGAAATTGGTAAGGAAGTTGGAAAGGATACATTATGATACATCAGTATAGAATAGGTACACTTGTATATAAATTTTTGAAGGCATGTAAACTTTTTGTATGGATTATTTTCGAGTATATTCCTAGGGGGAGTACTTTGTAACTTAGGCAACATTTTGATGGAATGAATGGAAGTAATGATAAGTGTTTTTGCCACTAATATCAAAGGGGGAGATTGTTAATCTCTAAGTTCTATTGATATTAGTGACAAACACTTAGTCATTCACTTAGGCAGTTTTAGTTGGCTATCACTGTGGTCAAGCTAAAAATTTGCAAGCCAAGCAACATTGTTGAGCAGTTTTTAGTTTGCCTAGTTACATTGCTGAGCTGAGTTACATTGCCGAGTCGAGTAGGACACAGAGATGTTAAGTGTCGAGCGACATAAAAGTCAAGTGCCAAGAAGAACAGTTTTTGTATACATGTATGGAATGATTCAAACTTCAAGGATAAGTGATCTGGTTGACTTGTATAAGTTTTTTGCGCCGACTTATGTATGCATTTAATATTCTTCTATGGAGTTAGTTATGTATTTAATTGTTTTATCCTATTCATGAACATTAATTGTAATACCATCAAGGTATGGGTATTAGAACTTGATCGTTGATCTAGATATTTCTATCAGACTTGAATGGATATATTAGATTTCTTCTAAGCCCTATTTTGAAAAAAAAAGTGTGTAAGGAGAGAAGACGAAGTGTGGTGACTGCATTTTAGAAGTGAAATGCACAAAGGGTTATTTTGTTAAGAAGCAGAGATCAAGCAGAGTGATAACATAGTGAATAGCAGAGTAAAGATTATATCAGATTATGAGATCATAGAAGGTACTAGAAAGAGGAGATCCATCATCAGCATTAGAGTGCATAACAAAGGATCAATACTTGAGACATTCTAATCATTGTATCAGGTGAAAATCTCTTAACACAGTGGTTCTAGCAGACCTTTCTTTATCTCCTAACAAAGTGCTTACTTTATTGTAAGTTGAAATCCTTTAACAGGGTAGATTGTAATGATCTTTAGCTCTTAACCAGGAAGACCTTTAATAGGGTAGATTACATTTTGTAATAAACATTTGTAGCCTTAACAGGCACACTTTATTACTGCAGGAGAATTTTGTGGGTTTCATCCCCACCCCAGTTTTACCTATTTGGGAAACTGGGTTACCAAGTTCTTGTGTTATGTGTTATTTATTTCATTGTGTGGATGCTATCTAAGATTACATTAGATTCATATATGTATGAATGTGGATCAGTTTGTTTTAAGTGTTTAAATTTGAAGATCTGATTCACCCCCCCCTCTCAGTATCTTTCTTTCCCATTATTGTATTTCCAACATTTGGATCTTCTTGGAACAAAGGATTTCAAACCCGACTAAAATCCATTGGAAATGACCGCTTATTGTAAGGTCAACGTATCGGAGAAGGAAATTGAGATGATTCCTAACTAGATGTAGTTGGTAGTAGTGTGGAAAGCACATATTCATCTTGATTAATTAAAGGAAATATTTTTCCACTTCGAGTAGTGATAGTCATAGACAAAGTTTGAACAATGGAGGTGAACTAGGACCAAACTTGAAATTGTCTCAAAGTAATTGCATAGAATGTGCCAAAAGGTGAAGTATCCTTAGTGTAAATCATCGAAGATGAGGCTAGAACAGCCAAGAGATGACTATTGTGACACAAGGCATGACAACACAGATGAAAGAGACCAAAAAGATGTGAGATGAGACCAGTTTAAGCAAGAATCACATAATTCTCAACCCAAGATACCAAGTTTCAGACTGTGTGAAAATGGAGGGTAGAAAAATAGACCCATATCAGAGACCAGATTTGACAGAAGTACACCTGACTGATAGAAATTAGCTTTCTATTTTGGAAAAAAGACTCTAGACTTGCGTGAAGAAATGCACTTTCACGCAAAGATTCTCACCGACACACGTGAAAGTTTGCAGTATCGCACGAAGAATGACACCAGACTGGCAGAAGAAAAAGTGACAAAATAGAAGCACTATTTTCAAATGTCACATGATAGTTTATAGTGTATTGCATGAAGATTATCAGTAAATGACAAGAAGATTGGGAAATGTCAGGCGAAACTATGCAAATTTTGAAAAAGAACATTTACATAATCAAACAATTGGGACTAGTTTGCGTTTCTCAAGATAAAATTGTACTATTTTATGACAGATAGTTTGAGTTACAGATTGTTTTGGACATGTTCAAGATTGACAGTTTGTGTGTTTTGATGGTAGTTTCAATTTTTGAAATGATACACCCACACAAAACACATTAAATAGAATTTTTGTAGTACCAGAACAGAACATCACAATCCTAGGATAGCCAGGATAGTATCTGTTGAATCCCCACTTGAACCGAAGTTCAACTACACCTACTCTTAGCGGACAACTTAGAAATGTACGTGGTAAATTTGGCCTTGTTAACTCATCATACACTTCAACATAGTCCTTCATCATATACACACAAGACTGAATATGACATTATTCACACCGTCTGCCTGCATGATTTGACCTGTTGCCTTCTATCCAGACGGGGTTTTTGAAATAGCTCTCAGAATGAGAGTCTCACAACCATAGACCAATCTAGGAATGAAGGATTTTTCTCCATGAATGCCATGCAATGCAAGGTTACTCTAAGAATTGAAAGGTGCAAGATTAATCTAAGACATGATTTAAATGCAATTATTCTAGAAATTCAAAGTAATCTATTGCAAAATGAGATTATTCTATATGAAATTATCAACTAAGAATGTAACAATAATTCATTATTCTAACAATGCATGAAAGTGAGTGGGTCGGTTTGAATGAGAGAATGAGAGTTCTTTTATAGACTCAGAGGCTGTTCAGAATGGAAAGTTTCCTCTTTTGAAATAAGACAAATAGAAAAGCCAGTTTAAGATAGAAAGATTTCTTTAAAAGAATATAATAAATTGTATTCCCTTTGCTTTAACTGTTTTCTTTCTTTGATTTTAATTGTTTTATTTATTTTATCTATTTTCTTTCTCTTTAAAGCATAATTAAAGAGAAGTTTCCAATTCTGAACTCAAGAGAAGATTTTGTTGACAATATTTAAATAATTAAATAATTATGACCTCATAATTTATTTTTCTCAATTATCTGAATAATTAAATTCAATTACTGAAAAAGAGGATATTTATTTTATAATTAAATATCATTTAATTCCCTTTTTATGTGTCTTAGCTAAAGAGGGTGAAGTTAATTTAATTAAAGTGCTAGGACTTTCTAATTAATTTAATTCAATCATAAGGTTTGTTTAGCCAATAGATATTTAGGAATTAAACATAATGTATGATTAATGTAGATTTAGGATTTTCTTCATTTGACACTCAGGTCGAGTAGAGTAAGTCAAAACTCAGAATTGCCTAGTACAATAGGACTTTGATTATTCAAAAGAATAACAAATACAACAAAATTGGTTAGGGTTGCAAGATGCCAATTTTGGGGTGTTACAGAAGAAGCTCAAGAGTTGTTGACGTCGTACTGGTCGTCACTGGTTCACTCTAAGCCCTGAGTCCACAAAATCTAGAAAAGTGAATAGTAAAAATGAAATGGGTAGTCAGAAATTTACAAATTCCAGCGAAAAATGGTTTTGCGTGAAGTATCCTACATAGGGTGCTTCGAGAAAAGTATTGACTTTGCGTGAAGTCACCCATGCAAGGTACTTCACGCAAATCCTATCAGTCACATCGCGCGAAG
>MU224940.1:465738-481704 GCA_018584345.1 Thuja plicata
TAGCCTCTGCAATGATATCAGGATGCTGCACTAGAGGAGGGGGTGTGACATCAGTGGGGGGGACAAAGGTAGTGGCCTTTTTGCACTAGGAAAATGGCCTAGTGTGAGGAGCTCCTCCGTCTACGCCCATGTTGGGCTTCATGCTCCAATAATTAACATTGTGACCAAGCACAAACTTAGCATACAATTTTTTTATGAAATAGAAAGGGAGCTCCAAATTGCTATGGGGTGGTTTATCCAAAACCATCCACTAGCGATCCCAAAAGTGTGTGCGCATTGCTTCGTTTGTGCACCATTTTATTGATAATTTTGGCTTTTTGGGGTCAAATTTTAATCTGTTTTTAGGATTAACAAAAAGGGAGGCTATATCTTAGTTATATTAAGGGCAAAAATCCCATCATGGTCAAGCCCGTAATCAAATTGGGTGTGCATATCATCACGCCAATGAAGAGCAACATTATGTTGCTGCGTAAGGGTGTCAATGTTTTCAACAATGGTATTTAGGGTGGAAAGCATAGGAGCTAACATAGGTATATTCTTATACGTGTTTTTGAAGCCTCATATAGTGTTCAGATTCTCTTGTATCAAATCCTCTAAAGATTGAGGGTTTTGAAGCAGTTCTGGATTGTTTTGGGGATCATTATTTGGCAAGGGAGGTTTATTATCTTCATTGTTGTTAGCCATGCCTGATTAAATAATATACAAATATAAATTTCAAATTGATTTCATATATTATTAAAAAATCAATACAAAACCCCATTTTTACCAAAAAAACTACATTTAACATGAAAATGAAAAAAATTAATCTAGACATAGAAAGAATTTACTTACCAGATAAACTGTGGAGTTGAATTTGTTGTTGGAGCAATCAGGTACCTGAAGAAATCATGTATATGATATTTCTAGCCATTTTTCAAACCTAAAGCGATGAGAGAAATGAGGAAAGCAACTCGCAAGTTTTTGATTTTTGCCACAGGTTTTGGGTACCTAAAAAAATTGGGTACCCGATATTTTTAGGTACCCAAAAATATCATGTACCCGATTAGGTTTGTGCTTTGGTGTCAAGTTTTCCCAGGTGTACTGACACCCAAGCCTACTAAAAATTCAACAAATGTTTTCATGCACTTTTGGACGAGTGAAAAGTAGATTTTTTCACATCACCACTTTTTGGCCCCCCATGATCTTGCACATACCTCAAATATAGATGAATATATAAAATTATATTTCTTAACAGGTCCTATTATGTCTTAAGGGTCATATTACTTGTCTTAAGGGTCCTTGGATGTACTAAGGGGTATTATTAGGTCTAAAGGGTCCTTGGATGTACTAATTGGTATTAATAGGTCTAAAGGGTCCTTACATGTACTATTAGGTCTTAAGTCTAGTCTTATTAGGTCTTAAGGGGTCCTATTAGGTCTTAAGTGGTCTTATTCTAGGTCTTAAAGATCCTAAGAGTTCTTAAAGAGTTTTATGTCACAATAGGGGTCCTAGTAGGTCTTAAGGGTCCTTGGATGTACTAAGGGGTATTAATAGGTAATATTAGGTCAAGTAAGTGGGTTTATTAGACCTCATAAGGGGTCCTATTAGGTCTTAAGGGTCCTATTAGGTATAAAGGGTCCTTGGATGTACTATTTGGTAATAATAGGTCTAAAGGGTCCTTGGATGTACTAGTAGGTCATAAGTTCAACCTTATTAGGTCTTAAGTAGTCTTATTCTAGGTCTTAAGTTCATGTTAGGGTTTCATATGGTTAAGGTTTCATGTTAGGGTTTCATTTTAGGGTTCCATATGGTTAAGGTTTCATGTTAGGGTTCAATATGGTTAAGGTTTCATTTTTTGGTTAATGTTAGAGTTTATGTTGATTTATGTTTCAGTTTCATGTTAGGGTTAATTTGTTAGAGTTTCATGTTAGGGTTCAATATGGTTAAGGTTTCATGTTAGGGTTCAAAATGTTGGTTTCATATTAGGTTTCACATGTTAGGGTACAATGTTACGTATAATACATGAATGTTGTAATACTTATATTTTCTAATGTCTTGTAGTTCATTTTCCTAAAGTTTTGTAACATTTTCCTAAGGTTTTCTTAGGGTTCATGTTAGGGTTCAATATGGTTAGGGTTTCATGTTAGGATTCAATATGGTTAGGGTTCAATATGGTTAAGGTTTCATGTTAGGGTTTCATGTTGGGGTTTCATATGGTTAAGGTTTCATGTTAGGGTTTCATATGGTTAAGGTTTCATGTTAGGGTTTCATGTTAGGGTTAAATATGGTTAAGGTTTCATGTTAGGGTTTTATGTAAGGGTTCAATATGGTTAAGGTTTCATGTTAGGGTTAATGTTAGAGTTTATGTTGATTTATGTTTCAGTTTTATGTTAAGGTTAATTTGTTAGAGTTTCATATTAGGGTTCAATATGGTTAGGGTTTCATGTTAGGGCTCAATATGGTTAAGGTTTCATGTTAGGGATAATGTTAGAGTTTATGTTGATTTATGTTTTAGTTTCATGTTAGGATTCAAGATGTTGGTTTCATATTAGGGTTTCACTTGTTAGGGTACAATGTTATGCTTAATACACATAACATTGTAATACTAATGTTTTATAATGTCTTATAGTTCATTTTCCTAATGTTTTGTAACATTTTCCTAAGGTTTTCTTAGGGTTCATGTTAGGGTTCAATATGGTTAGGGTTTCATGTTAGGGTTCAATATGGTTAAGGTTTCACGTTAGGGTTCAATATGGTTAAGGTTTCATGTACCTATGTCTAAAAAGTACTAATATTCCTAAAGGGTCCTTGGATGTACTAATTGGTAAATTAATAGGTTCTATTAGACCTTAAGGGTCCTAGGTATAGATTAAAGAGTTCTAATAGGTCATCTTAGGTGTTTTAAAGGGTCCTACTTGGGTTCTTAAAAAGGTTTAAATGTTAATGTAGGGGTCCTAAAGGGTCGTAAGGTGTACTACTTGGGTCCTCTAAGTGTCTTAAAGTGTACTAGGACATGTACTAAGGCATGTAATATTTTAACATCTAACTCTACATGAAAAACATATATACATGTACATAACTCTAAAACATATGCATGTACACAATTTAGAGAGAGAGAGAGATTCCTAATAAATTTACTAACTTTAAAAGCAATCTAAAAACAAATATTTTTAATTTCTAACATTCTACTATGGTTTTCTATCATTTTCTAACATACTAAGTTACACTTTTTTATAACATTTGCTAACATTCTAATTACGGTTTTCTAATGTTTTCTAATGTATACTAAGTTATAATTTTCTAATATTTTCTAATGTTTTATAATATTTTCTAATGTTTACTAAGTTACAATTTTCTAATATTTTCTAATGTATACTAAGTTACAATTTTCTAATATATACTAAGTTACAATTTTCTAATATATACTAAGTTACAATTTTTTAATGTATACTAATTTTCAATTTGCTAATATTTTTTGATGTATGCTAAGTTAGAATTTTCTAACATTTGCAAACATATTCTAACATTTATACTATGGTTTATAAATGTTTTCTAATATTTTCTAACATTTTCTAACATTCTACTATGATTTTCTAACATACTATTATAATTTTCTAACATATTCTAAAATTCAACTATCATTTTCTAATATTTCTACAAACTAAATATTATTTAAAACAAATAATTAACTAAAATAAATATAAAACATATAATTTACAATAAAAAATGAGAAAAGTGTGTGTATCTGATACTACTAACAATCACAAGAGGTCGAAGAAGCTTGGGAGGTGTTGATGTCGTACTGGTCGTCACTAGTTCACTCTAAGCCTTGGGTCCACAAAATCTCTAATAGTGAATAATGAAAATGAAATGGGTAGTCAGAAATTTATATAAATTCTAGCGAAAAATGGCTTCACGCGAAGTGGGGCTTCGTGTGAAGTACCCCACGCAGGATACTTTGCGCGAAGTGGAGGCTTCGCGTGAAGTACCCCATGCAGGGTACTTCGCGCAAAGCCTATTAAGCACTTCACGTGAAGAGGATGCTTTGCATGAAGCCACCAAAAATGAATTTTTTTTTGGAAGTTTGAAATCCTTTGTCCCGAAAAGTGGGACACACTATTGTGATTTCACCCATATCTCACTAAATATGAGATATAAGAACTTTTATTCATCTATTATTTAGTAGTTACTATTAAATAAGTACACCTTAATTTATGAAGATGAACTTATATATATTGATATAAGTTTTGAAAACTTAGCTATTTGCAAAGTATCAACATGGTAAGTTGCAAATTTAGTTTTGTTGTAAGTTTGAGTTAAATAATTAAACCTTTCATTGCATTTTTTTTATTTCTTACTATCCTTGGATCATCATCAGTAATAGAAAAAACAAATATAAATGTGCAAAGAAAATGCCAAAAAAAACTACTAGAAAATGAGTTAAAATTAGAGTACAAAAATAGGAAAAACTAATAAGAAAATGAGTCAAAATTTTAACGTATAACTTTGATAAGAAGTAAAAAGTAAACTATTTGAAGATGACTACTGATAAATCAATCTCGTCGTCAAATCCTTTTGAAACATTATTCTTGAATAAACTAACCACTAGCATTTACTGCCTAAAAATGCAATTAGGGCAAATTTTCTTACAAATCATCTAAAATGTCAAGCGTTTCCCCTTCATTGATGCATCCAACCAATATATTTCCATGAATCAAGTGATTTTAAAGCTCGCTATTTACTATTTAATTTTATAATGAAGTTCTTTTATTAATTAATTTGATAGGATTTTTATTGTGGACATCGCCCACTGACGGAAAAGTGACATGCAACCAGTAAATTGTCTTATACCGCAACCGGTAAATTGTCTTATACCTTAAATAAAATACATATTGATTCATTACCGGTAAATTGTTACATAATTTAAATTTATTTTTTGTTGGTTGTCTTATACCTGAAATAGAAAAAATCAATTAACAATTCTATTTAAAATAATAATTATTACCGGTAAATTTTAAATTTTTTTTTGTAATTGTCTTATAATTTAAATAAATTTCTAAATTTTATAATCATGACTTTAATTGTAAATAGGTTTGTAAATTGGAATAAATTGTCAATTGTCACACATGAATATACAAATAAAATAACAAATGAATATATTTTAAAATATAATTTAAATATTAAAAAAAAAACAATGGAGGAGCAGAATCTCGGTGGAATAGATTCGCAAGCAAGGGTTTTGCAGGTACCAAATCGTTCATCGGTTGTCATATAGTCAAAGGGTGCTTCTTCAAACAAAGTGACCGGTGGCCTCAATGAAATGATCAACAACAATCTTCGTAGCGTGGAATCCTCCTAGGTAGACACAGTTAAGGTCAAATGGGGCGCCATTCCTTTCGATGATGATGACCTAGCTAGATTAGAGATCACATGGCATACTCCTCAATGGGTTCTCAAGAATGGTAGATGGAAGGATTGCCCTATCAGTAAACAACCTAGTTCTCAGTATTTTCATAGCTTCCAGCGGCTATCCTCCTACCCTTCACATTGAGTCTCAAAAATTGCTAGGGCTTCAATTTTTCAAGGTATTTTAGGGCCACCTCCTGCAAAGAAAGAAAAACAACTACCACTATATAGACCTCCCTTTAGGTATCACCCTAAATTACTCAGACCTCTCCCTCCTCCCCTGCCCTTTGATATCTACGATGGCACCTCTCCCATTTCACCCGGTTGTTCTCCAACCAGTTCACCCCACATTAATCCTTTCCCTTATGAGCCCTCCCCCCTGTTCCGTCCTTTGTTTCTTGGCCAAATTCCACCCCTATTTGTCACCTTAAAATCATGCCTAAATCTCGATCTCCCTTCAACCCAAATGCAGATCAGCTACCCCCCACCTAAGGTGCCTTTGCAAAATTGGGACTTGGAGTTTTTAGGCCGTCATTCTCATCCCCCTCTGGAACCTTGGGTTGCTCTACCATCTCACATGATCCAACCTACGGTGGACTACCTTCAATATTTTTCTATAATTGGTAAGCTTCATTCTTTTCTTTCTTTTCAATTGCTTCTATCATGGGCTCAAGATTCATGGTTGGGTCTCAAAGAGATTTTTCTCTATGAAAAGGGTTCTCTATTTTTTGTAGCCATTTTTGATTCGTCACAGGCTAGGGAAGATATCCATAAATTTAAAGGCTAGTTCTGTAATGGTATTGGCATTATTACTTATGCCTGGACTCTGAACTTTGATGTCAAATCTATCCACCCTTTGTTTATGCCCTACTGGGTAGCCCTTCCCAATCTCCCTCTTGAGTATAGAGATCCCTTGTTAGTGGAAATATTTGCTAACAAATTAGGTATCTTCATGAAGCATGACTTATCTCCATTCTCTCATCCCCATCTTCCTTTTTGGGTTTTCCTACTTCTCATACAATCCAAGCCAATCCCTTCTCAACTTTCTATTTACTCAAAATTTGGGACTTGGATACAGCCGATTAGTATCTTGGATCCCTCCCTTATTATTGCTTTGGGTGGCTCATTAGGTCATCTGACACACAAATGTCAGGGTTCTTCTAAGGCTACCAAGGTGTTCTTTTCATTCCCATCATCATCCTCCTCCTAATCATCCCCTTCCTCTCCTCTTTGACCCTCTCCACCCTTATGCTCCCTTCAGGTCCCTGTTGTTAATATTCCTGCTCTTGATTTGGAATATCTCCCTTCTCCCTATCTTTTTTGTACTTTTTCATCCTACTTTTCATCATTGCCTAGGCCTTTCTTGATGGTACATCTTTCTATCTCCTCTCGTCCTCTTTGTAAGTCTTCTCCTATTCTCATCTCTTCTGGTACCAGGGCTTGCCTTTTTTCTCTTCTTTCTCTATTTTTTTCTTCTGACCCCCTTTACTGGCCTTAGGATCCCCCATGTTTAAATTTTGCCCTTGAATGAATTTGGGCCACCTGGCCTGCCTTCTATTTTTTCTTCTTCGATTGTTTCCCTCTACCATCATGCTTTGGCTTTCCCCATTCCTACCCCTCTTTGGGTTGGTCGGTCCCTGATTCTTCCTTGCCTGGTTGTCTCTGCTTTCTCTAAAGATTGTATTATCCAAAACTTTATCTTCAATAGCCAACCCTTCTCTCGTACCTCCTTCCCATCGAGCCCGGGTACCTAAGCATGTTCTTTAATTAATGTGTGATAATATTTTGATTTCAGTATCCTCTCAAATTTATGAGGAAGTGGCTGCTGAGGTTGTGGCATAACCTTTTGATTCTCCCTCTACTTTAGTTGTGACCTCCGAGGATACTCCAGGCCATGGTGGGAAGGGCTTTGATTTTTTGCAAAATATTTCAATTGCCCAGACCCCTAGTGTCCTCTCTCCCACTCTATAGGACAATGATATTAAAAATCCTAAGAAGAGAGGTAGAAGACCCTTTGCAACCAAAACTAATATTGAAATCGAAGCTGGTCTTCAGTCTGTAATTCTAGATAAATTTTCCCCTATCATTAGAATGAGGAGGAGTGTGATTCGCTCCCCTACCGCCTCATGAAAATTTTGTCCTAGAATGTCAGGGGCTTAAATTCCCCTGACAAACATTGCTGGGTCAAAAATTTTGTTGATTCCTCTCAGGCAGATATATTTCTTCTTCAAGAATCCAAGTTATCTCAAACATCTTTTGACAAGACTGTTGCTAAATGGGCTTGCTGGGTTTCCTTCCTTGTTCCCTCTTTTGGTGTTTTTGGGGGTCTAATTACACTATGGAATCCTAAATCTATTAAGGGTGAACTTTTATTTTCAGACTCTAACTGGCAGATGATGAAGTTTTCATGTTTTGATTTCAAATTTTTGTTGTTCAATGTGTATGGTCGCTCTTCCCCTTAGGACAAACTATCCCTTTGGGATACCCTTACTACCCAAATTGATTATATTAAGGATCTTCCAGTTATCTTAGGGGGTGATTTCAATGCCATCACATTTGGTCTTGAAAAATGTGGGGGAAATCCTACATCTTTGTGCATCATTGAGGAATTTAATATTTTCATTCATAATAATGCCCTCTCTGATATATGTCCAGGAAATGGTTCCTTTACTTGGTCAAATCATAGATCAACTTCCCCGATCTCTGTTAGACTAGACAAATTTCTTCTTTCATTTGACTTTAGTCTTACGAATCTCAAATTGTCATCTCAAATTCTCTCTTCTCCAGTCTCAAATCATTTCCCCATCTCTCTTAACCTCTTGCTTCCTTATCATATTTCTAAACCTAAATCTTCTTTCAAGTTTGAAAGTATGTGGTTTACACATCCCCATTTTTCTTCCCTTCTTTGTCAATGGTATGTTTCTTCCCCTTTTACTAAAGGTAATAGAATGTTTCAACTCCATAAAAAAATTAAACTTTGTTAGAAACAAGAATATGGTCTGGAACAAAGAGGTCTTCAAGAATGTGTTTGAAGAAAATAGTAGGGTGAAAAGTGAGCTTTCCATTTTATCAGAGCACATAGTCAAATCTCGGCTAGATGCAACTTCTACTGCTAAATAGAAAGACCTCTAGGCCTATTGGGATATCCTTTTTTCTAGAGAAAAAATATATTGGAGACAAAAATCTCATGAGTTGTGGTAGTAGGAAGGTGATAAGAATACTAATTTATTTCATACATCTGCAAAAATTAATAAAGCTTCCTCTTTGATCTTCACCATTAAGGATGTTGTTTCTGGCTCTCTTTTGTCTTCACCGCAACAAATTTCTGATGGAGTCTCTTTTTTCACTAATCTTCTCACTCCCCCTAATGCACCATTTGAAGATTTACCAACCATGGATTTACTTCTTCAAGCCATTCCTCCCTTTGTTTCTGACTCTGATAATGACTCTCTAATGAAACCTTTTACTCTCGAGGAACTCCATTATGTTGTTTTCTCTATGGTGCCAGATAAATCTCCTGGTCCCAATGGTTTCACTATTATTTTCTATCAGAAGTGCTGGGATGTCCTCAGCTTTGATCTTCTCCTTGTTTTCGAAGAATCTTGCATGAAGGGATTCATTCTCAAAAATTTCAATACTACCAACCTCATCTTAATTCCTAAGTCTAAAATACCCTAGACATTTGTAGACTTTTGGCCTATTTCTCTTTGTAATGTAGTCTATAAGATCATTACCAAAGCCATATACTTAAGGCTTAAACCTTTGATCCCTAAGATTATATCGATTCAGCAAGGAGGTTTTATTCCAGGTAGAGAAACTTTTGAAGGGGCGAAAGTTACTCTAGAAGCTCTCCATTCTATTGAGACACACCAAATCCCTTCATTTGTGGCAAAGTTAGATATGATGAAAGCTTATGATAAGGTTCATTGGTCCTTCCTAATTTAGAAAATTTGGCTTTTCTTGTCGGTGGCGTAATTGGATTAAAAATTGCCTGTCTGGAGCTTTCTTTTCTGTTATAATTAATGGCTCCTCCTCGGTAATTTTTTGAGCTTCTCAAGGTGTTAGTCAAGGGGATCCTATCTCTCCATTCTTATTTGTTTCCATGGCGGAAGCTTTGAGTCATACTATTCAGAAACATGTCCTTCTTTCAGATTGGAAAAGTGTTAGCATTCCTAATACATATTTAATCATCTCTCACAACCTTTTTGCTAATGATACCTTGTTTTTTGGAATCTCTTCCATACAAGAAGCTAAGTGTATTAAAAATGTGCTCAAACTATATTCTGTTGGGTCTGGCCAAATCATTAACCCCTCATAGTCAAAAAATTTCTTGTTCTTTACTCCAACCATCATTCAACAATGAATTGTAGCCATCGTTGGATTTTCTTTGGACACACTGCCATCTACTTATCTCGAGATACCCTTTTTCCAAGGTCAAGTCAAACCTTCCTTCTGGGAGTCTGTCATTTCTCAGCTCAAAAATAGGATTGTTGCTTGGAAAGCATGGTGGTTTTCTCTATCTGGTAGGATTATGTTGATCAAAACTATTTTTTCAGCCATTCCTAATTATTACTTTTCATTCCTTCATGCTACTAAGTCAGTTATTTCCTAGATTGAAAAAATTATTTGTTCTTTCCTCTGGTCAGCCAATTTGACCAATGAAAAAAGGTTCATCTTGGCTCCCTTCAAACACTCTCATTGGATAAATCAGAAGGGGGTGCTAGGCTCCATTATCTTCTAGCCAAAAACAAAGCTTTTGGAGGCAAGTTGATTTGGAACTTGTATTCTAAACCCCATTCCCTTTGGTGCAAAATTTTACAAGCTAAGTATTTAGATTCCCCTGATTTGTCTAGAATTTTCTCCATTTCTAACCCTCCCTTAGGTTCTCCTATGTGGAATTTTATGATCTCTTCAAAAGAGATTATAGTTAAATTCTTGTCTTGGCAGGTTCAAAAGGAGGATTTTGTATCTTTTTGGGAAGACTCCCAGAATGGATTCCCTCCCTTAGCTTCTATTAACTCACTTGCTGAGGTTATGAATACCTTCATCCAATTCTGGGGTGACAAATTGGTAGACTTAATAGATCAAGTAGATATTTCTCTCGTAAGGTAGTCTAGAAAGATCCTTCTTCTCTCCTAATTTCTCCTAATCAAATTAAGACTTTTAACTCTATCCTGTCATCTAGAGTAGTTTTTATTTCTAATAACTCAGATTACCTGATTTGGTGCCCTGCTAAGAATGGTAAATACTTGGTTAAGGAAGGTTATAAAGCTATCCATCATTTGAATAATTAGTTCAATTACCAACGGACATTCTTATTTTTCTGGGATAAGGTTGTCCTACCTAAAGCAGGGGCCTTCTCCTAGCTTGCCATTCAAAATAGGATCCTAACTAGTGAAAGATTGGCCAAAATGCAAATTTCTACTCCCTTTAATTGGATCTTTTGTGGGGAATGTGTTGAGTCTGTGGATCATTTGTTTCTTTTATACACTTTTGCTTCTCAATGTTGGGATTTTGTCATGAATAAGATGAACTTGGCTCTTCCACTACCTTCTTCTTTATGGGATCTCTTCCAATCTTGGCCATTTGTTATTTCCAATCCTTGTTTTCTTTTTTATGGATTATTATCCCATCCACTGTAATCTGGTCAATTTGGTGGGAGAGAAATAAAAGGATATTCCATAACTAGGCCTCTGATCTCCCTTTAGTTCTTTCTACCATTGAGAAGCATATTTCAGAATAGGTTAATATCACTATCACTTCCCATTTTAACCCAAATGTTGTCTTCTCTTCTTGGGATAGTCAGGTTCTTACTTCTTGGAAATCACTTTCTCTCCCATCTTCTCCTGTCTTTCCTTGAATCAGGAAAGTCCCCATTGATAGATCTTTGGTCAAGTGGCAGCCCCCTCAGTCCCCTTTCATCAAGTTAAACTTTGATGGCTGCTCTCGTGGTAATCCTGGTGTTGCAGGCATTGGAATTTGTTTCATAAATCATTTAGGGAAAGTGTTGGCTTTGAAAGCTTCCCCCATTCCTAATAATACTAATAATATGGTGGAGGCTATCTCACTATTTAAAGGTCTAGTCCTCACCAAGAAGCTTTCAATTTCAAGCCTTCATATTGAAGGTGATTCTTCGATTATCATTAATTCTTGTGTTAATAAATGCATTCACAATTGGCAGCTCAAATACATTATGCAACAAATATGGTCCCTTATTAATTCTTTCCATAAGTTCTCTATCTCACATACCCTTAGGGAAGGTAATGCTCTTGCAGACTGTTTAGAAAACATGGGTGGTGGTAAAGTCCATCTTGACACCCTTTCTGCCTATTGTTCAATTATTAAATTCCCCTCCCTGATCTCTATCATTCATAATTAAGAATGCTAAAAGTGGGACTCATTTGTCGGTGTTGATCTGGGTGCACTGGTGTTCAGATATTTCTATTTTTGTGATGTCTGACATTGGCTCTGGATTCTAAGTTTTCACTCTTCTCAAGTTGTTAAAAGGGTATATCGAAGTTTTTTCAGTTTCTTCTCTGATGATGGTTGGTGAATTTTGGTAGATCTTGGTGTCTCCACCAATGATGGTCGGTGTTTTCTAATGGATTCTAGTTTCTTATCCGACAATGGTCAGTGATTCTCTATCGATGATTGTCGGTAAGCTTTATCGATGTTTTTTCGGTGTTATTTTTACTGACAGACATGGCGTAGGTCGGTCTTTGGATTTTGGTGTATCCTATACTGATGGATTTTGATGTGGATATACCGATGGTTTTCAGGGTTGCTCTAATTTTTTTCGTCGGACTTTGACAATGCATTCTTGACAGGCATTATTGAGCAAACTCAGTTTTCTTGTCTTTTAATTTCCTCATTTTTCCTCCTTCCATCTAGTATGATGTCTTATGACTACGTTGGCTTTTTTTTAATTGAGCCTTGATGTTCAGTTTCTTATGACATTGAGATTATCCTTTTTTTGGGCTATGATTACACCGATAACTATTCATCATGAATTATGTAAGCCTTTGGTCATGTTTGTTAGAAATCCAGTATGTGATTTGATGGAACTTTTAAATTTGAGATGTTGAGGTGTTGGTCGTTATGTTGTCACTCATTTCTTCTATGTCATCTTGGGCTGATGAACTCGTGCGTAATCTCTCTTTCTCCTCATTTCGCATTTCTTGATGTGATGGTTTGGGGTATTTTCATCTCTTTTGTGAAGTTGAGTTGGTCTGTGGTACTCTTATGTGGCATGCTCTGGCTTTTGTATCCAAGCTGGTCATTTATTTCTTGTCAGTACTTTGGGATTTTGACAGGACTGCATATCTTGCACTTAATTGTGCAATAATCATGAGTTTTTTTCTGACCTTATATTCTGATTTTGTGTCCACTTTTGCCATTGAGGTTTTTGTGGAGACCATTTTCAGCTTCTTTCGTGCCTGGTTGGGGGTTTGTTTTTCTATCTTTGTTTTATTCCTACTTTTTAGGCAGGGCTAGTTCAATATCTATTCATCTGAGTCCAGTGGTGGGTATTAGTACTAGGGTTGATGTCTTCTCTTCTTGTTTTGATCTCCACATGGACTATTATCCCCACAACTACAAAATTTTCTTCGAGGTAGAAGATTGGGAGTAGCCCTTTCTGGGGTGTGTAAAAGATGATATGTTAGCAACAATTTTCTTTGGTGATTGACCACACATTCTTAGGGGAATCAAAAGGATTATTGGCCATGACATCCTTTTCCCATTTGGTAAACGTATTATCTTCCCATCCCATATTTTGTCAGTTTTTTTGTCAAATGTTTGTGATATTTTACAATCTCCTTATCATTTGGATTTAATTGCATCTCGACATGTAAAGCCAGAGATACTTGGGGCTAATAAAATTTCTAAGGATTTGAAGAAATATGATTTGTGGGGTGGTGTCAGTCTCATTGGTGGTCTTTTTCATCATCATTCAGCCCTTAATCACCATGGTGTATATATTGTCCTTGAAAGTATTAAAAAGGGTCTCGAGCACCAATCTTTTAGGCCTGTTAAAGTGGCCCTCCAACAATTTAATGGCTCACTCATAAAATAATGTATAACTATTGTACACCAAGTTGTTTTTTCCATTCTTGATCTCCTTGAGTTTGACCCATCTGCTACTGCTAAAGAACCCTCTGCTTCTCTTAGACCTATTTCACATTCTCATAGTCCTAAGGTGGCTAATCACCCCATCCCAGATCTCAATCTGAACCTTAGTTTGGGTGGGGATTCTCCTCCTATGGTATGGGGTGACTCTATGTTGGCCCTTATGAAAAGTTAATGACTTTTTGCATGGTTTCTTTTTTGATATGTTTTTCGCAGGTTTACTCCCATGCGAATTTTGTTTGGGCTCACCCCCCTATCCTATTAAAAGCTTTGCATTGTTTAACTCCTTCTCACTATATTTTCTTTATAGTGATCTACTGATATACATAAATTTTTTGATCTCTTGACAGGAAGAAGTTTCTTGAAGTTCTGTTTCTTCCTACCTATGGGCTATCAACATTTGATGTCAACTATGTAATTTGCCTCAGGGCTCTTTTATTTTCCTATGGGCTTTTGTATATGTTGAAGTTGTATTGTTCTAAACTCTATTGTAATGCCTTAGGGCTTTTTGCAGTAGTTTAGGACTAGGTCTTGGTAGGGGGTTCCTCATACTTTTGGTTGGTAGTAGCTTCAACCATCAGGGTTTGTTGCTCTTCCAAAATTTGTATCTTATGTATATGAGCAATGATCAGAGTTTTTCTTACTAGTTCTTTTCTTCGAGAGCTCTTTGAACCAGATTATTATTATATTAATATATCAAGTGGCCCTACCACCTTTTTAAAAATAAAATAATATAATTTAAATAAATTTAAAACTATAAATAATTGCTTTTTTAAAATTACTGTTCTTTTCACCAACATTATAAAATTAGTTATTTATAAATAAATATTATAAACCAATTAATAATTATAAAAGAGACAACCAACAAAAATATTTTGACCTTATACCTGAAATAAAAAAATTGATTAACAATTCTATTTAAAAAAATCTAATTCTAAATAATTAAATAAATAACTTTTATAATCTTGACTTTAATTGTTCAATTTGATTTAAATTTAATTTTCTATTTTTTTATCTATAATAAAATTTATCAAATTTATAATCATCACTTTAATTGTTAAATGATTTAATTACTAGAAAATTCTAATTATTTTTTTTGTAATTGTCTTATACTTGAAATAAAATTCCAAATTTTATAATCATGATAAAAAAATCAATTAACAATTCTATTTAAAAAAATCTAATTCTAAATAATTAAATTGATAAATTTTATAATCATGACTTTAATTGTTCAATGATTTAAATTTATTTTGTATTTTTTATCAATAATAAAATTTATCAAATTTATAATCATCACTTTAATTTATAAATGATTTAAATTTATTTTTCACAATCAATTTTACATTAACACTGGTGAAGAAGTTTTCCTCGTCCCTGTCTCAAAAAAAAATATTACTGTGGTTTTGAAGAGGGCGAACGACCCTTGAAATGGATTTTCTCATGCGGTGAGGGTTCTCTTCCCGCATTAACCTGAATTTGGTGCCTTTTTGGTCCGATTTTGGTGCCTTTTTGGGCGATTTTGGTGCCTTTTTGGTATGATTTTGGTGCCTTTTTGGGCGATTTTGGTGCATTTTTGGGTGATAGGGCACATGAATTATGAGTTAAGCTCCAGCGGTTTATGGATGAGGTTGTCTAATTTTGGCTATTCAGTTACTACATGAGAAAATGGTAGATGTGAATGACACCTTGCTTCAGTGTCTTCTAACTATTTTAGGTATAAATCATGTAGAAAAGTCCTTCAACACAACAATAATTCTAGGTTTATTTTCACACAAGAGGATTCTAGGTAAGCTTTTGTGCAGGGTTTTCTCGTCAAATTCCCACATTATTACCTTCACAATCTTATTACTGAACATACAATTTCTAGGAACAATTTAGGACACAATTTTTGAAAATACTATGGTGGGTTTGATTTTTATTAGCAACGTTACCAAGATTATTTTTATTTGCATACAAGTACTTTGGAACCATTGATAGTCTACTTCAAGGATTATACTGATGAGGAGTTGCATCAAATTTTTCTAGGAATACTATCTAATTATGAGCTCTATTCTTCATGTTTGAAGTAAGTATCTATCCATAAATTAAAACAATAAATTATAATCATAAATACACAACCTACAATAGGATGGTCCAATTTATTTAAATTCTTTTGATGGTGCTTTTTATTTTGAACATCTTTAAGTAGCTTGTGGCTAAGTGTTGGAAGCACCTACATAATGACATTTCCTTGTTTATACTTTGCATTTGCTTTCCTTACAACTTCACACTTTTGTATTTTAATTATTCTCATGAGTGCCATTGAATTGCTCTATATTTTGTAGTGTTTGGTTCCCAATCTTTGAATTTTGTCATCGAGCTATTGAAATTTATACAATGCAATCTTTCCTGGGTTATAATTGTTGAGGCTCATATAATATCAGACATATTGATCTTCAGAGTACTGCCAAAAAT
>MU224940.1:488988-499996 GCA_018584345.1 Thuja plicata
GAATGTAGAATGGAAGGATGTCTTCAATCTCTTGCTTGTAGATCTCCAACACCAAGTCTTGAATGGATTCTTGAACTTGACAAGGGCTTTGGAAGAAGATAGATGGAGAGATCACCAAAAGGGCACTTTTTGGCTTGAATCCTTCAATGGCCTCCAATGGATATCCTTCATGCAATTGGATACTTGAGAATGATGGATGCTTGCTTCAAATATTGATTGATTGCTTGCTAAGACTTCAATTCATAAGGATGCTTGATGCTTGATTAGAAGACTTCAATTTCTTGATCATGGTTAGAGAAAATGAGAGGAGAAGGCTCCCTTTTATATGAAATTAGGGCACAATCTCCTAAGGAGGCCTACATAGGATAATTAAATCATAATTTAAGCCTTTAACCCTAGGAAAGGACCTATATTAAATATAATTTAGGAATCAACCAATTCAGATCCTGAAACAGCTGACCCAGAAGCGAGAATAAACTTTTTGTGAAGACCGACATCCCAAACACCAAAAGTTCCTAGGATTTGGACCCTGGGCTAGGGTCGAGGTCAGCCCTATCCTAGGATAGGGCTGAGGTCGACCCTGTCCTGGGGTAGGGCCAAGGTTGACCCTATCCTAGGAGTTTGACCCTGTCCTTAGATCCTAGGATCACTGGTCAGAGACCTAGAATGCAGAATTTAGGTCAGGAAATGGAGGTTAGAAAGGCAGGTCAGGGGGGAAGCCATGTCAAGATTAGGAACCCATTCAGAGGTTCTTGTCATGACCCCAAACCACTCACTCAGAAGGCTAAACTAGTCTCCTATGGAAGTGCTTCCATTTTTTGACTATACAGTTAGATAGGAGTGGAATCTGATTAACAATGTTTAATCCTTTTTCTACATAGTATTGCAAATTGTAGCAGAACAACATAAACATTGTAAAATTTATGCAAAATCATAGAAGGATAAATTATACAAAGTCATTAGAGAAAGGGAAACAATCATTGTAAATGCTACCAATTTAGTCATTGGTCGAGCTTCATATTTGGACGCGTGAGACATAAAAATCTAAGGAATTCTCCTCTTTTGATAGTTTCAATATCTCTCCAATTTTGGTTCTCATGTGCATGCTTTTAATGTACAAATTGGTGAACTTTGAACTTTTCAGGGGCCCCCAAAACATAAATTTGGGTTTTTGTGTTCTTTGAGTGGAAGAATTCTTACATGTCACACAATCTCCATAAGTACTGTCATAAAATTTTTAATTTTCTAATAAAAGACATAGAGAACTAATTCAAGTTTCAAATTTTTACTAGAATAATGTAAGAAACAATTTTAAATTTTCTAATAAATTCACCAGAGCAAGGGCAAAAACAATTGTAAATGATACCAATTTAGTCATTGGTCTCTTCATCTTTGGACCTCTAGGACATGAAAATATGAGGAATTCTCCACCTGAATGACAAAATACTTAGTTGTTTTTTTCAAACACAGATTCAAGATTCTTCTAGCATTTTATTTTAAGCCTAGAACCTCTTTGAAAAAGTACATGTGTGCAGGTGTGGATTGTGCTTGCACTCCAGAGATGTGTAGATTGTCCTTGTGTACATGGTGTGTGTGTTAAGTGCGTGTAACTAGGTGTGTGTATGTGTTAAGTGCATGCACCTAGATGTGTATATTTTGCATGTGTGTGTGTGTGTGTGTGTGTGCATGCGTGCATGCATGTGTGTGTGTGTGTACACGTGTGCATGTGTGTGTGCGCATGCGTGTGTGTGTGTGGCGTATTGTGCATGTATAAAACTCAACACATGTATTCATTTAATATCAGAAAGACCCCATATCCATTCTTGGTAATTTTTTCAATTTCTTCTTCTCCGTAGCGTCAGGAGGCTTTTCAAATGAGAATGCAAACAATAAATATTGCTTGTATATGGAACCTGGCTTCTAGTAGTCTTGTGCTCTTCTGTGCTCAACAAATCCCATCATATCCATCTCTAATACAAATAGTGTGTAAGAAACCTTTGATGTCCCATTCAGAAAATATGGTGTAATGTGACAAAGAAAGATTAGAAAGTGGGAAATGCTCTACCATGCATTTAAAATTTAACCTACCTTCTCCTAACAAGGATAATAGTGAGAAAAGATGAATATCTACTATGAATATAAAATAATTGTGAAAATTAAAGTGTACAACCTTGTTTAATATCCAGTCAGCATGGAAGTTGTTAGTTGAAGGTGGGTTAATTGAGTGAAAAATAAGGTCGATGGCTCCATTGATAAGTTTGACCCAATAATGATAACCAATGGTTATGCTAGAAATCTTGGCTAAGTAAAATGAAACCTCTTCCCTGATAGGGAAAATGTGAAAACAATTAGGATAATTTGGTATTTGACAGCTTAGTTTGGTGGGGGCATTCATAAAATGGACGTCAAGAGCATGTTTATAAATTATGACTTGAATAAAGAGCTTTATGTCATGTAGCCAAAAGGTTTCCTAGTATTTGTAAGTTCCAGGAGAGGAATGACACTGGTCCTGAATTAGATAACTATTCTCTCTTGTGGGATTAGGCCAAGCTTGCCAAAAATCTTAGGGGCAATGGCTCCAATTGCACCCAACATGACATATCTCCCATTGATGATCTCACAATAAGAAAGCCAACTTGGTTCTATAAATCCACTAGGTCCTTCGGGGTCCATCAAACCTAGTGGATCAAATCCATAGTCACCAGGAAGGCTGAAATGATCCAGAGATAATCTGTGAAACTCGAAAGAAAATCAGCATGTACCTTCTAATTAAGATCAATCTAAATAGCCAAATTGATAAAAAAAAGGCTTAAGCATGTAAAACATATCATAATTTGAGTGACTCTTGAATTTTCACCCTTTTGATAATAGGACAATGTATAATAAGAATTTTTTATAGATGGACAGAGAAAAATGCAATAAAAACTCTTAGATATGAACTCTTTGCAGAAAACACTTTTTCTAGCATTTTATTTTAAGCCTAGCACCTCTTTGAAAAAGTGCATGTGTGTGGGCATGCATTGTGCTTGCATTCCACAGATGTGTAGATTGTGTATGTGTGCATGATGTGTGTATTAAGTGCATGTCACCAAGTGTGTGTGTGTGTCAAGTGCATGCACCTAGATGTGTAGATTGTGCAAGTGCATGTGTGTGTATGTGGCGTGTTGTGCACATGTGACTGTGTTAAGAATGCGCGCACACACACACACACACACACACATATACACACACACACACACACACCCACACACACACACACACACACACACATATATATATATATATATAAAAACATATAACTATTTTCACTTGTTTCTAATCATAAATGAAATTCAAAGTCACTCTGTATTAGAAACCAAAATCAATTTCAAACCACATACTAAGGAGAAAGTGCAAACTTGATCTTCAAACATACAAAGATACCTATAAAACAAAAGACAAAAGAAACCAAAAATACACACATTTTTTTGGGTTAAAACAGGATCGGCAAACGGTCCGTTTGCATTGATATTTCCAATGCAATAAAATTCAACACATGTAATCATTTAATGTCAACAAGGCCCCATATCCATTCCTGGTAATTTTTTCAATTCCTTCTTCTCTATAGAATTTGAAGGCTTTTCAAATGAGAATAACTCTTTGAAGAAAACACTTTGTAGCATAGAAAAAAAATTTCACATCTAATATTCACAAATTCACTTTATTTTCCAGAATCTTCCAAAATATTCAGCAAATTTTTTTTCATCAAGATGCTGAAATATGTCATTTTCAGACTGAAAAAAAAATAGAAATTTTGTGCTCAACCAAGTTCAAAGACTTCAACTCGTTTATAAAAAATGTACTTAGAGAAGAAGCTGATTTGCTAGCAAGCAACAAGAATGTGTAGGTTTAAAGCGGTTCACTATGTTTGAATTTGGTTTATGATAGGCCATTTCTCCATTTTTATGGACTTATATTGTATTTTTTTTAATAGAAGTTGAATTATTTTAACCAAAGAGAAACATAACTCTAGGGAAATTCATAAGAGTTTTACGAGTATCATTCACTAACTAGACTTAGTCTGTCAGACAAACATGATGAACAACAAAAACATCATGGACAACATTAATTAAAAAATGAAAGCTATGCCAAAAAAAGTTTCAAGGATTGCAACATTAAATAGTTGGTTCCAAAGAAAATGTAAGACTGATCTTCTGTCTCAATTCAGTTGTAACAAGTTTGATTTCAATAAGTATACCCAATCTTAGTTTCCATGGATGTCCTAATCAATGAGATCATACCCAATTCTTTATTCTGCCCTTCCACTTCCCAATATCACTCCCGCTCCATGCATGCGGGTCACAACCTATTCATTCCAACCCACGGAAAGCTTGCAACTTATTGATAAATTGATCTTTGGAAGCATATCAAATTATAAAGTTATAATTTATTGGGATTTATCTCTTAGTTTCCATTAATATTTTTTTTTATGAAGTAAACCCATCTGGCTTAGAACACTTCTACAGCTTCCACAGTGCAAGGAAGTGAAACAACCTCCCCAAATTTAACTTGAAGTTCATTTTGGGTAAAATATAATAGAAGGTAAAATAGAAGACAATGTACTGTATTTGTTTTTATTGATGAAATTGATGCGTTGTGATTTTAGAGGTAGCAGAGACAAGCAACTTCATTGATCTTACCAAGGAAGCTCACAATCAAAAGTATAATGTTTCCAAACTAAAGAAAATTAGCAGGATGAAGATGGAAACCACTTCAACCTCTAAGAGAGAACCAAAGATTTGTAATTGTCCTTAATTTTTCATGTGGTACTTGAACTGAAGAACAAACATAGCCAAGCATAATAATTTAGGACTTACATTATTCATCTTTAGAGAGCCTTTCAGAAGCATCTCTACTAGAATAATACTCTATAGTCCTTGCTTAAGTTAGGCCTTCTGCTGATTTTAAACTCTCTGTGGGATTACTTTGAACTTATTTTGTATAGTCTCTTTCCAGATAATGGAAGACAACCAGCCAACCAACCATCCATCGCCAAGCATAATAGACATCTCAACTGACAATTCAGATCAAACAGCCCCAACACCTACGATGATGTTGACATCGGTTAATTTGATGGGCCCTAGTAGAACTGATATTATAATGCTATCAGATATGTTGCGCACAACCTGTGAAGACATAACTACATGCATCATAAACATGAGTCTTATTGTAAATGTTTTGTGACATATTCAGATCGTAAACTTAGAGGATGTTGCAGGAAAATTCCATGCGGTCTGCAATCAATTAGAGGAACTCTCCAACCTCCTAAAGGAGTTGTCTTACGATGAATATTACAACTAGGAAAACTCAAATGAAATTAAAGCTACATTCTGAAGCTCTTTATGAAACTATACCTAGAAAATTGAGTCATAAAATAGAGGAATCTTATAGGAAACTACATATATGTGAATTCATTTAGCAAGGAAAAAAGAAGCATCATGAAAATAAAGTAGTTTCTGATGTATGAACCTTTGATGAATTATATTATTTTCATGAATTCTTATAAAAAATAGAGTTTTGTAATCTGAAGGAAAAATGTTTGGATTGATGAGGCTTTTTTGGAAAATTATTATTTTTAAGGCTTTAAACTATTTCCATCGTTAGCATGACACCTTGTATAAATGTGAACCTAATGAGACTTTTTTGTCAAATTGTTCTTTTTAAGGCTTCATCCAAAAATAGAATGATAAATTCCCTAACAATTAAAAAAGCTTACATTCAAAATAGTTTTGCAAAAACAACCACTCATTACACACCATATTGCATAGCATGGATGCACAACTCACAACAGATGCAATAAGCTTAATCCACAGTGGACAATTTCTTCAAGAACCAATTGTAAAAATAGTAGCTATCTCCAAACTTGGAGGTAGGGATGACTCCAACAAATGATACAAATTATATCTATCAGATGGAGTGCATAGCCAGAGAGCATTATTACCAATGAGGTACAATCATTTTGTAACTACAAAGATATAATTGTTGGAACGCTAATTCAATTGACAAAATACAATAGCTCAAAGATAAGTACACGTCGATTAGTATGACTCTAATTTTTACCCCATTAATAAAACCTTGTTTCATCAATTTGTAAGTATTTAAACTATTTCGTACTAATGAGTACACTTCTCACAACTATGTAGGTGGATTGTCATTGGTGATCTTCAGATCATATCTACAAATCAAAATATATTTGGAAAGTCATTGCCTATTGAACCAGACCAGGCTGACCCTCCAAAAGAAGACATGGGTGAGCCTTTACACATTACTTATCACTTTACAAATACTATGCCACCACAACAACCATCACATCAAAGGCTACTATTTGGCATAAAATATCCACTAACCAAAACAGAAGCACCTACCACAATTACACCTATTAAGGATCTCAATCCATACCAGTCAAGGTGGACCATAAAATCTTGTGTCACAATGAAGACTAAAATACAATAGTACACAAATCATAAAGGAATAGGCCAACTATTCATCTTTAACATCATAGATATAGAAGGAACTGAAACAAGAGTCACTTGTTTCAATGATGCAGCCAATATTCACTACAACAACATACACATGGGTGAAATATATACACTTTCAAGCAGAGCAATAAAGAATGATAATAAAAATTATAAAAATTTGAATAGTGGGCTGGAAATTTCTATGGCTACCGACTCAAAAGTCACCCATTGTGAAGATGACTAGCCAATTCCAAAGCACCACTTTGCTTTCACGCCTATCAATGAAATAGAAGCAAAGACCAACAACAGAAATATTGATGCAATTGGAACTATCACATCAGTTAGCTCAACCTCAGTAATAAAGAGGCAAAAGGCACTGAAGTTCCATGATGTACTATAACATTGTTAGATATGTCTAAGAAGTGTATAGATATCACCCTTTGGGGGCCAATAGCAAGTAAGGTAGGTGGTCAGATAGAACAAAAGTACCGAAAGAGAGAAACAATTATTCTTGCAGCTGAAAATTGTCGTGTCTTTGAATACAATGGAAGGTACTCAACACATCAAATACTACTAATCTAGCAGTAGACCCAGAACTACAAGAGACATCAGATTTGAAAAATTGGTTCAAAGAAAGTGGATCTAACTTGCAAGAAACTACAACAAATCTCACTGTGATAGCTACAACCACTCCACGAATAACCATCTCAGATATTCGCAAAAAAAAATCAACTACAACTGAATCCTTCCAATGCATGTTGAGATAAACACCCTTATTCATCAAAACAAACAACATTTTCTATCTGGCCTACCCCACTCAATCAGGTGGATGAGAATGCAAAAAGTCCTTAATTCAAGATAAACAAGGAAAATGGTTTTGTTCAAAGTGAAATGAAAATCCAACCAAAGGTAATTACAATAATATATTGGAAATAAAGTTGTAGGATCATACAGACATAATGTGGGCCATTGCATTTGATGAGGGGGTAACACAATTTATGAGAATGTCTGCAAAAGATTTGTACTCCTTATAATTTACCCATGGTACAGAAAAAGATGGCCAAAATATTTAAGAGATGTACTCAATAGGGTATACAATTTCAGCTTATCATGCAAGAAAGAGATGTACAACAATGTATCCTGAGTAAAGGCGACCATTACAAGGGTCCAACAAGTAGACTTTATGGCTAAAAGTGGTTGCTACTTTCCAAAATCCATGAGATGGCTGCCAATACAATCACTTTGGCATGAGGCCAAAATTACTATGTAAATACACACACTACAACCCCCTCTAATATAGTAATCCATATATTTCTCTTTGTTGTACATTCCAGTACATCAATGGCCATTTAAGGCCTGATTTTCAAAGAGTTCTTGTTTTTCTATTTATCAGATAAAAGCACTTTTAAGAGAAAAGTGCAATTAAGAGAAAAGAGTAGCCATATTCAACATGTTCACTTTTAAATAGCTTAAACATCCCTGATTTATTATGGGAATGTTAGACACTATGAAAATAGAATCTTCATAATCTATCAAATTATGATCCCTTAGAAAGTAGACTAGTAGAATTACTAAAATGTAATGAGCTTCTCTTTATATTTTTCTTCTCAAGCAAAGACAATTGCTTAATATGAATGGACACACTTGGCTGCTACAAATAAAACTTATACTGTCATGGTCTATACGCTAATATTTATGAATTAACATTTACTATGTTAACCTTGAAATATTTCTTCCTATTTATAAAACTATAAACAATTTAAAATTGTTGATAATTTTTTGAGTATACTTTTGAAATTGCTTACTTTTGAAATATGTTTAGGAAAAGTAATTGTTAATAATAATAGGAAGATGCTTAAATCTAGATTTTCATACCATATTAGAGTTTGTGAAGCTAAAATTATAACTAATAATATCAAAGTAACTTTCCTATCCTTACACAAAAGACTGATTATGTACATAAGTAATACTGAAAATAATGCATAAATATCAATTTATAGAGCTGAAAAAATATGTATGCAAATGCACTCACTAAAGCATAAGAACTTTGCTTCCCTAGAAATAATTTAAAAATCATCATTTACAAAGTCTTTTAACATTTTCATTTGACCAAATTCAATCAGACAGCCAAGTTTCCAAATAGTTTCATCACTTGGAGCACAACCTTCTTTCTTCAATTCCTTCTTCTCCATAGCATCTGAACTTGAAGGCTTTTCAAATGAGAATACAAACAAGATCTATGATAAAGGATTCACAAATGGAAGCTTCTGCACAACAAAAATTTGTATGCCTTCCTTTGATGAAATGAAATACATGAGTGTACTATTATTATTATAACAAATTACTTGCATTGATCATTCTTACAATTTTTGATCTATATATAATTTTCAAAGATGTTTTTGATGGGAAGGCACCTAATTATTTATTAATCTTCTTTCTGTTATTCTTTTTTTTTTAACTTCAATAGTAAAAATATTAATGAAATAAGTAGTTTTCCTGCCCTACTAGATCATTCAATGTATCAGTTTAAATTTACACATAAATGTATAGATTTTCAAAAAAAAACCAAGTATCCTGTAGCAGGAGTCTACTTGTCCTAAAGAGATACTTGAATCCAAAAGCTTTACAAGACTATCTTTACAAACATAACCACTAGCATGCTGAAAATTCAAGCATATACACTCTGCCCTATAAAACTAACATAAGGAAAAATGAAACAAATTTTAAACTTGTTTGAAATCCTCATAGCCAGAGCCATCCTTCAGCGAAGAAGATCCTTCAACAACTTCACTCAAATAAGTCTGTTGAAACATAACCAATATTTTCCATTTCTCTTCCTCCTCTGTAAGGATTCAGGGCTTCTAGAAAGTAGTAAAGGCTTTGTTATTTTTTCAAAGTGAGACATATTCTCAAAAAAAATGAAGAAAGTAATTAGTCCAAAAAGTAGAGAACATAAATATTAAGAATAAATATGCAGACTCAACCGAATTGTTGTTTGGAGTACAAGTACAAGAAGCACCGTATAAATATGTAGATTCAACAGAATTCTTTCCTGGAGGAGTTTTCTTATAAGTGGCTTCAAGTTTCAGTATCTGATATTTTGATGCATACCTTGATCTTACTTAGGATATGACCAGCTCCGAATCTCCAATAACTTTGAGATTCTTTATGCCATTTTTATCTACAAGTCTCAACCCTAATAGAAATGTTGTATACTCTACTATATTATTTGTACATGTAAAAGACAGAGTAAAAGAAAACTTGAATGTTTTTCCATAGGGTGATATCAATAGTATCCC
Organism: Thuja plicata; assembly: GCA_018584345.1. NCBI lineage: Eukaryota > Viridiplantae > Streptophyta > Pinopsida > Cupressales > Cupressaceae > Thuja > Thuja plicata. The sequence goes on from MU224940.1 coordinate 498,785, forward strand.
TCCACATGAACCGTCCTTTGAATTGGATCCATCAAAATATATGGTCCAAAGGTTTTATCATCTAATAAATTTTCCACTTCTTCATCCAGTGGTGTAGATTGATTCTTTACTTCTCTTGGGAAATATTCAACTCTGAATGCATTTATATTGATGTATAGAAATGTAGTATGGGATGAGATAGAAAATTTTGATGCATTTGGGATTTATTGGATGGAAAGAAGCCACAATAGGATGGAAAACTTACTAGCTAATATTGCATTAAATCCAGATGATATTATTTTTGCATTAATTTCAAAGGTTGAAGTTCAAACAAGGCTATCAGTCCCTGATAACATTGAAAGCTGGCAAGTTTTCAATGATGATAATGATATTTTGGTATTTTTGGAATGTGTAGATGAATATGATGGAAATAAAAATTATTTTCATGCTTTTGTAGAAAAATGGATGGAAAGGAAACATTTTTTGGGAATGAAGTGATTCAATTGAAAATTAATAAAGTTCCCAAGGGTTTAGTTGTGTTAGAAATGGTATTTGATAGTCATGATATGAAAAAGGTTGCAAATGTTGCCACACATACAAAAGATTTAGAGGAGATAAATATTGGAACTAAAGAAGAACCAAAGAAAGTGTACATTGGTAAAAATATGTCACCTAAGCTGAGGAAAATGCTCTGATTTGTTAGGAAAATATAGGCATGTTTTTTCTTGGTCATATCATGACCTAAAGGCTTATAGGGAATATTTATTCTAGCATGTGATTCTTTTAAAGGAAGACGTCAAGAATTTTAGGCAAAAGAAAAGACCAATTATCCCAACCTTAGAACCTAAGATGCAAGAAGAACTTATGGAGCTAAGGGATGCTAGTATCATTGAGCCTATTAGAAATTCATCATGGGTCTCTAATTCAATGCTTGTAAGGAAGAAAAATGGAGATATCAGACTGTGGTGATTTTGTAAATTTGAATGTATATCTTCCTTAAAGGACAATTATGGTTTACCCAACATGGAAGCTATGTTGCAAAGGGTCACAGGGTGTGAACTTATGTCCATGATGGATGGATTCTCAGGTATAACCAAGTGATGGTAAAAGAATCAGAAAAACATAAGAGAACATTTACTACACCTTAGGGGACATAACTATATGTAAGAATGTCATTGGACTCACTCATGCAGGGGCAACATTCCAAAGAGCATATATATATATATATATATA
>MU224940.1:500143-549382 GCA_018584345.1 Thuja plicata
GAGAGAGAGAGAGAGAGAGAGAGAGAATTATAACATAATATTATAATATTAATATTAAATAAAAATATAATATTAATATTAATTTAAATATAATATATAATATTAATATTATAAAAATGAAATTTATAATAGTAATTTTAAGAACTAAAATAAATATTCAAAATAGAATGAAAATGAAAAAGTTCAAAATTGAAAATGTTAAAATTGTAGGAGGAAAGCAAAATGTGAGTGGGAGATTTTAGATACCCGATATTATCGGATATCTGATTTGTCTGATTGGCATCTGAAAGAAAAAAATGATTCTCTGGGTCCCTCAATTTGAGAACCACATTTTTTGTGGAGAATTTTACGACATTGCAGCTGTGGAAGACAAAAATAATAATTCACCCCTTTTGTTAGAAATTTCTCTATTATCAAATATTTTGCATCACCTTTTTCATCTCACCATGGGGAGTAGTAGTCGTCGAAAGAATAAATGCAAGAGGAAGCTCACAAATGAAGAGATTGAAGTGTATAGAGAAATGGATAGGGTTTCCCATTGGAACAAGAGACATTGTATGTTAAAGATTAGTGAAGATGAGGCCGGCATAGGCCCACCCTTAAATGTGATTTCTAGTGAAGAAGAACATGATTTTGAAATGATTTATGACAATGATATTGAAATTGAGAATGTATGGATTCAAGATGAAAATGCAGGATTTGAAAATGAACATGTAGATGTGGACAATGGAAGTGTGGACACTGGCAATGACAATCCACTAATTGAATATGAAGGAATTGACAATGATAATGGTGCAAAAGAAACAAATCAACGTTACACATCTCCAAATTATATGAGAAATGAAGTCCCTTGTGAGAAGAAAGAGAAAAATTCAAATTTGAGACCTTCAAAAACAAAAAAATGGTTACTTCAAATTGATGAGAACATAATGAAAATTTTTGATGGCAAGAGCTAAAAAAGAATCATTCGGTTGTGGGCTTCAAAAAAATTTGATCAATTTTTTAGCCACAAGACATTGGTCAAGAAATGTCAAATGTTTACATGCAGTTGTGAAAGATGCAGAAGATGAGAACTGTTAGTAATAACTGAGAGGGGGGGGGGGGGGGGAATCAGTGGCCTCANGGGGGTGAATCAGTGGCCTCAAAAATTAATCCTTAAATCAACCCTTAAAACTTAGTACCAAAAAATTATACCTCTAGTTATCTTCAGTCCTATAAGATGAATGCCTTGAAATACTTATATCAAATTACTACTTGTAAGAATGCTTTGTAAAAACTTCTTCTCTATGTTTACCGATAAGCAGTCTTTTATTTACCAAAACACAGTAAATAACTAGTGTATACTGATCAATCTAGATTTAGTTATGTGAAATGCAAAATAGTAAAGTAATCACTCATAGACACATGACACATGGATTTTTAACGTGGAAACCCTGTTAAGCGAAAAACCACTGGGACCAGTATCCCAAATTTTCACTCTTCTGAAGTGAGCTCGGTTAAGAGCCAACCTTGTTAAAGGTTACAAACACACTATTAAGTGTGACCTTGTTAGAGGATTTAAATAGATAGTTTGTCACTTAGTATCTGGCATCTAATGCTACCATCCTTGATCAAACACTCACTTGGCTTGTCAATAGGTATCGGGCATATCCAATGCTACTTTGTATGATTAAACTTTTTTATACTCCTTGGGATGTATCTCAATTACAAAAGACTTTTATGTCCTTCTCGATTAAGAGACTTGATGCTTTAATGGTTAAATTGAAACAATAAAGTGATCTGTTCACATATATAACTAGAATTGCAGATTTTCAGATCTATTGTAAGTGCATTACCTTTTTGATCAATATAATCAATTCAATAAATTTGCTTCACACTATTTTGTTTTGTGATGTTGTCTCACTATTCGTTGGTGTCTACAGAATTTAGCTCTTTCCTTACCTTGTTTGATTAGGTTTGAATGAAGACTTTCTTCTCCTTTAGAATCTCTTTAGCATCTATTCTCTTGTCACTCCCCTTATTCATAATGAATAAGCTTGTCTCTTTTATAGACGTGATTTCACCGTTTCTTGGCTTTCTTGATCTTGGCATGATCCACAACTCTCGCCACTTAGATTTAAAGAAAAACTCCACTTTTATCTCGTAGAGATCTTCTTTCTAACTGGACAAAGCATCTTTAAACCCTTTACTTATATCCGGCTTTATTTTGTTGATTAAAACAATGACAAGTATCAATTAAGTCTATTTTTTGCTCTTGATAGCTACGCATTTTGTCATTTATGAACTCTCTTTTCTGTCGGTCAATACTTTAGTTAGTCATCGGTGATAACTGACTGTTCCATCAGTGTGACTTCAGCTGTCTTCGGGATCTCTGTCTGTTGCGTAATACTATAATTTTGTCTGTTGGGTTACACTGTAATTATGTCTGTCAGGTTACACTATGACTTTGCTCATTGGTAATGTTGTGCATTTTATCGTCGGGTATCACTGTTACTTTTCCCTCTTACTCTGTCTGTTGGTGTACACTTTGTCGGTGTATACATTCCATTTGTGAATACTTGACTTTTATGCATTACTGATAGCATAGCCTTTGATTTATTGGTTCTTTGAAGTCTTTAGCAATAGGACCATGACCATATAGATTATATTAAGCTGACATGAATGACAATGCAATACATTAACTGATTTAATGTCTTGCATAAAATTTCTTATGTCTCTGTGATCATCAACTTATCATCTTCAAACATTCAATCAAATATAGTTCATCAAAGAACTATATTAGTCAAATTGAAGGTTAGTGTGAACACGAAAAAAGAGAGGAATACTATTATTCTGAGAAATCTTTTTAGTGCTCTCAATTCCATTGGAAAGACTACCAAGGAAAAAGAAAAGAGAGCCGCTAGGATAGTTATTACAACCTCCTTAGTAAGTCATCAGTTGAGAAAGGCTCATTTGATGAGACTTGATAATCCTCTTCAAAATGATACATGGTCTTATGGTGGGAGACTTCCACATTGTGATAAGAATCTTACCGATGGTGTGAAGGATCAAATTCAACTATTTTGGCAATCTAACTCAGGAGTGTCACCAAATGTGAAGGATGTCTTGAAGCTGAGAATTGACATTCAAGAGTGCACCCTACATCCTAAACATTATTTGGAGGTGAGTCAAACAATGTTATTCAAAAAAATTTATGAGACATGTCCAACATTGTAAATATCACAAAGAGCTTTTGAAGCCTTCAAGATTTTTTTTTGTGTACCTCTTAAGATTCAAAATACTTCTTGTTGCAAATATCATGTGGAGTTTTCAATGAACCATGAACTATTATGATCTATTCATTCTACTTTGCATACTATTGAAATGTTGGAGGAGGGTGGTGCAAGTGCTCTTCAAAAATCATCAAAAGCCTTTCTAGATCATTTTTTATGTCCTAGAGATGAAGGATGTTTCTTTTATAGACAAGATTTCTAAAATGACAAGTTCTCAAAGTGTGGTGGCTTAGTGAAGTTTGTTTCTGTTTTCATGAGGGCTGTGAACATGATTTTGGAAAGACAATTGTCCAAAAAAAGGTATATGAAATGGTTAAATATACATTGAAAAGTGGAGGTAAGGCTCTAGATGTGAGTTGGTTACAAAAGAATGCAATGTAGCTGATTTTACTTCAACTTTAAAGAAGAAGAATTTTTACAAGTATGAAAGGCATAGTCATAGGACTCAGTGGTTGGATCAATAATTTAGGATGTGTAAAGACACTTTCCTGGTTGGAACTATTATATTGGTCATTAACTTTGCAGAGAACTATACATTGTAGCCCCAAAATGAGTTGCAAGCTCAACATTACAATTCTATTCAAGTTGCTATTTTTTTGCACATAACATATAGACATTCCTCTAATAGTACAGAAGATGACCAAAAGATAATCAGAGAATACCAATTTTATATGACAAATGATATATCTCACTCTCATGAGTATGTCCAACATTTCTTTTAGAATTATTTTGAGTGGGTGCGGGAAAATGATATTGCTATGGATAGACATCTCTTTTGGTCAGATAACTTCACATGTCAATTCAAAAATGCTCATATGTTATATTGGTTGTGTAGAGTGCATGTAGAGAGAAGTGTACCTCATATTTGGAGTATTTTTTAGGCTGGACATGGAAAACGGGAGCATGATGGTGTAGGTGCATGTGTAAAGAGATCTCTATTTAAGGAGCAGTTGAGGATTTCAGGTGCAGAACTCCTTGATGATCATTCTATATTTGATTGGTGTACTTCAACATTGTCAAAGGGGGGACTCTTGATTTAGCAGTGCACATATTATTTTGGTTGGTTGAGTTGGGCACAATAGGAGATAGGTTGGATTGTCAAATAGTGAAAGATTCTTTAAAAATGCATTCATTTTGAAGCTCAAGTTATAGTACATGGAGCATTTGGACACGAGAGTTGGCTTGTTTTTGTTTGAGGTGTCTTTAGTGTGATTGGGATCTGTGTGAGTCAAGTGAGTGGGTTGATACGTGGGTTCCACATTATCTAAATCATTTATCTATCACACTCTCTATAATAAATGATGACAAGGATTGTTCACTTGACTATGACCATATTTTAGATCTTGTAAAACTTGGACATGTTTTTTGCATTGGTTGCACCACAGGAGAATGATGAAAGATTGAATTACTAGTTAGCACATTGTGTACAAGGAAAGTAGAAGCTTGAAAAAGCAATGAAAAATGATGATATGTTCACATTTTATTGCAAGAACATGGTTGCACACATATATGATTACAAATAATGGCATTCCTACGTTTGAAGATTATGAGAAGCACAAAACCATTCTCATGTATTCACACCTTGTTATAGTAGCCAATGATAAGTTGTTGAAAAATCAAGGAAAACCAAAGACAAAATAAATTTGGACTATTAGTATTGTTGATCATGAAGCAATATTGAATACCCTCAAGCATATAAATGGCCCTTCAGACACACTTCAATAGGTAAGTGCAATTCACTGCAAGGTTTTCCATGTTTATTACACTTATGTTCAATACATTAATTGCAGTTTTCTTCTTCATTTGTTTGAGCCAATAAAATTGGATTTGTATGTAGATTGTAAGTGCAGTTGGCTACATATATCATAGATATATAAGATTAAGGTGTTTATTTGATTAGCTCATAAAAAATGACGGTAAAATTCACTATGCATTGGCTAGTCATGTTCTTTGGTTCATTTAGTTACAAATACATTCATAATCTTTTTGTCAACCTATAAACTTGTTTTCTCTATTAAATTTTCTTGTGCCTTCATAATGCAGGGATTAGAATGTAGATTTCATCAAGTACCATTCATTAAACTTATACACTTTAGGAGCAAAAATGACACACTCATTTTTTATATATAGTTGTGTATCTAAGATTTTTAGTAATTATGTATCTTGGAATTTTGATAACATTGATATATGTATTCATGTAATATGGTTGTATCAATGATATGCAATGTATTTGTATCAAAGGTGGTATGTAGAGTCAAGCTTGTATAATGATGAAATACATGCAAGAATGCAAATATTTGACTTGGTTACAAAAAATTGTGATATTGCCAAACATTTCATTTTCATGTATTACAATTCAATTTTAATAGATTTCAATTGCAATAAATATTTCAGTTGTAATATAGATTTCATTAGATTTATGTTTATCCCATTATGTAACCATTTGACCTATTAAGACCTATTACCCAAGGGTGGGTCAAAGTAGTCAAAGTGGTAAAAATGGTCAATTAAGGTCTACCTAGCATAATAATTATGTATTTAGTTCATCTAATTCACATTGGTCATGTTTACAAAGTTACAAGTATCATTGACGTAAAAGTGCCAAAAGTTGCATTGTTGCTTAGTTGAAAGATGCACTGAAAGTTTCTCAATGATGCATCTTTCAAACCATTCATCATGGGACCAAACTATCAGCTCCATTGGATTCAATAAGCTAGGTAAACACTAGTGGAGACCTTTTTTTGGTCATGTAGCATCAAGAACGTTTAGATGCATGTCAGACTGAAGTGTTCCCAAGGTGCACTAAGCCAAATTGGACAATAATTTGTGGAGAGCAATATCTCAGACCTCATAAGAGATATTAGAGATCTATGAAGTACACAAGGATCATCTTGGGAAGGCCTAAAAGTATGTAGCTGAGTTCTGGGATATTCCACTTGGATTCCATTTGGCGACCCGGTCTTGGTTGGTGTAAAAAGTTTAATTGTTGCTCAGTTAAAGTTGCTCAATGGTGCATCTTTCAAACCATTCATCATGGGACCAAACTATCAGCTCCATCAGCTTGGTTGGATAATTAAACACTAGTGGAGACCTTTTTTCACTCACATAGCATCAAGAACATTTTGATGCATGTCAGACCGAAGTGTTCCCATGGTGTACTAAGCCAAATTCGACAGAAATTTTTGGAGTGATAGCTAGGACTTTGTGAGAGATATTTGTGATCTATGAAGTGCACAAGTACCATCTTTGGAAGGCCTTAAATCATGTATCTTAGTTCTGGGATAGTCCACTTGGATTCCATTTGGCAACCCAATCTCAGTTGGTGCAAAAAGTTGCATTGTTGCTCAGTTAAAAGTTTCTGAATGGTGCATCTTTCAAACCATTCATTGTGGGACCAAACTGTCATCTCCATTGGCTCTAGTTGGCTGGGTAAATGCTAGTGGAGACATTTTTTTCCTTGTGTATCATCAAGAACATTCCTGTTCATGTCAGACCAAAGTGTTCTCAAGGCGCACTAAGTCAAATTGGGAAGCAATTTTTGGATAGCAATATTTCGGGCCTCGTGAGAGATATCAAAGATTAGTGAAGTGCACAAGAACCGTCTTGAAAAGGCTTACAAGAATTTATATTAGTTCTGGGATATTCCACTTGGATTCCATTTGGTGACCCAATCTTGGTTGGTGCAAAAAGTTAAATTCTTGCTCAGTTGAAAGTTGCTCAATGGTGCATCTTTCAAACCGTTTGTCCTAGGACTAAACTATATTTTTTGTTAGCTCTAGTTGGGCAAGTGAACCCCATTTAAAACCCCATTCCTCCCATGGAGATGCAAAGAACTTCAACGACCACCCCATACCGAAGTGTCCCTAAGGTCTATAACGCCCATTAGCCCAGTTGCGGTTATTGATGTAGAAAAACCTGGAAAACCAATTAATTCATATGATCCAACTAACCCATCCATCCATTCATCATAGGAATAACTCAGTAGAGGCAAAACAAGACCTCTAAACTTCTATGACTGTCACCTTACTAGAGAAACCTCATGACAGTTAGAGGTGTATGAGGTTTAACATCATGAACTCTCCCCCGACCTACCAGTCCTCTTTGATTCAACCATCTCAGGGAATTTATAATGTTTTCTTGTTCATTTATTGTTCATTTCTTATAATTTTTAGATCCAATTGGGTGAATGTCCTGTGAAATTTTTGTCTTTCCTTTTGATCGGAGTAATGCAATAAGTGATCCATCCACATTTTGTGGTCTATGTGGCATGGGGATGGATCTAGGAGTTTTATAATATATTAATAACATTAAATATGCATGAGCAATTGGAATTTTTAGGGTGATCACCAACTGAGATGAAGTTGTAGGTTTGTGGGTGCATAGAAAGTAAGCCACGAGTATAGCAGCCAAGGATTGGGCTTCATAATGGTATTTTTTATGTTTGAAGTTGTTTCTACATGTCAAGTACATGGTTTAGGATCCAAGAGTTGGGTCTAGAAGTGAGTTTTGGCTTGGATTTTAGAAATCCCTAGTTGTAGGCTTGAATTGGTGAGGGTCTTTTAGTTTGGGTGTTTGCAGAGGGTTTTTGGAAAAAAAGAAAGTACATAATCCTTACATTTGAGACATATCTAAAGACTTTTGAAAAGCACAGAGTTTGGGAGTAAGTACTTTATATAGTTGTTTGGTAAAGTGGGTCAATTAGGCCTAGGAATGAAGGTGGGAGTAGTAGTATTTGGGGTTGATTATCCAAAAACACCACACCTAAGTTTAATATATGTTAAGGGGGGTCAAAAAGGGTATTTTAATCTATCATTAAATTTTTGAGTGTTTTGGGAAGTTTGGGAAAAAAATCCAAAAATCAGGGAAAATAGGGCTACTAGGTCTACTAGTCCTATTTAGGCTTAAGAGCAGATTGAGGTGTCAAATCCATTGTAGGGGATTGTGACTAGTTGGATAAAGTGTGGAATGATGTTGGAAGTTTATTCAAGGTTCTAGAGGTAGTGGGTAGGTCTTTTCATTCATTATATGCAACTGGAGCCTATGTCGCATTTGGGGGATCCTAGGGTCATTTGCTTTATCTTTGAAGTCATAGACCTCTTAAAGACCTTAATATTTGTCAAACTGATTGCCTCTGCATCATTAGGGTATACAAATTTGGATTCTATTAGCCCAGTTGCGATCTATTACACCTATTAGCCTATTACTTTGGTTGAACAAAAAATTTTGAGGGTAGTTGCTTTGGAAGATATTAGGTCTATTGCACATGACAACACATGAAAAATATATAGTATGAAAATGAACATACATACAACACATGAAAAATATGTATGACAATAATACATACATACAACATATGAGAAATATATAATATGAAAATGAACATACATACATAAATACAATGCATGAAAAAGATATAATATGGAAATAATACATACATACATACAACACATGACAAATATATAACATGAAAATGATACATACATATAACACATGAAAAAGATAAAATAACATGAAATGAATGAGAAAAATATTTTAAGATGACATGACAAAGATATAACATGAAAATGATACATACATATGACACATATTTAGATACAATGTGGCATACACAATCTCAAAATGTGCCATATGGCATCTAAAAAGAAGAAACAACTACAAATGTTTCTAGGACATCCTATTATACTAGTGGATCATCAAAATGAAGCCTCTTAAAATTATTGTTTGGCTCTGATGGATACTGCATGAACACAAAAGTGAAACCCCAAGTTAGATTACTTAATTTATATGTTTTCTACAAATAAAAAATAAAAATTCAAAATCATTTTCAACAATAATAAATAAACCAATTTTAAAATTAAACTCTTGATTGCTCAGTATAATACCTTTGCACTTAAGGATTATGCTTCCTTTTGACAATGACTTTGTAAGAAAACAAGCAAGTTATCATGCCAGAAATAATATGCTGAACTCATTGAATAGTCAACCAGGGATGTAAACTTCAAATAACGTCTGCAAAGTATATGCTCTAATCTATATTAGAAGTCATCACTTCCTACTCAAACTAACAAGCTTGGAGAGATACTAAACTAGGAACTGAAATGAGAAATTTAATATAAAGCTTTGAAGAACAACACATTACGGAAGTAAACTCAACTATTTACTTATGCTACAGGAACAACCAATAGTTTTGTTACCAATGGCTGTAGGAGCAGCAGAGTCCTAGATGCTTTGAATGAACTCTAAACTAATTCCTACTGATAACTCTGAAACTAGTTCCTACTGACTATGAACTACTTCACCTTGCACATGGGCCCCCATGGAAGAGTGAATAGAATAAAACTCAAAGATGAAAAACTGAAGATCTCATTTAATTGCAAAGCATGAACATAACATGTAACAACAAGTCTATATTTCTTCTACAACTAAATTACAAAATGATTATATAAAACTAACTGATTATTCTACTCCCAGAGTTTAGCAGTCAACTTATTTAAAGGAAAACTACCACTACAACCTAAATCTAAGATCACTCCATCAGATGAGGATTGTTATCAATACAAAATATCTCATAACAGAATATGGTAGTTAACCAGTAAATTGTCCCAGAATATAGCACATGATGGCTCTAGATCCGTGCGTGGCATGCAAAAAGAAACTGTATTGACCTAGTCCTCTCATGAAAATCTTGAAATGACGCTTCACCTGGCTCACATGCTCTTGACTGGTTCAGCCCGAGGTCTATGGTGAGAGTAACCGACCTTGACTTCTTCAGTGCAACAATGTTGGACTTTAGAACTGCTCCATTGATTCTTGCAAAAGGATTATCACACACATGCCATCTTCAACACATGTATATATCTTTATCACTAATATTCAGAAGGAAGTATTAAACTTAATTAATTCTCTTGCAATACATGTGGCTACAGGAAGGAAACTACCCACAAACATAGCATAGGAAATGAATCATTCATTCAGTATATTACTTCTACATTTTATCACGTAAGATCATAAGTTCCAAGCATCATACTTCCATAACCCTTTTACCATCTACCTTCCTACTTATGTCCTTTTCATACATAAAATATATATAAAAACCATAAGTTAAAGTATCAGCTTTAAGTAAACTTGTTAAAAAGATAGTAAAAGTGTTATAAAAGATGGCCATTAGATCAGTTCATCATTCCCCCCAACTGAGCTATTACTGGTCTCCAAAAATCATGAAGTTCCAAACTCGAGCTCATACCCTTAAGTCACTGGTAGTGCTTGCTCCTGATTCATTAGCCAAATGTTTGAAGTATCCATGAGTGTTTCTTATCCTTTCCCACCATTGCTCTTCCTGTGTTGTGCCATAGTCCTCTGCTATTTCATTCTTTGCCATCAAAGGCTGTAGGAATAGAGATGGTTGGAACCTCAGTGGAATCCAATAGTTCTGCAATGTTATGCCCATTGATACATACCGTGGAGCCCTTCAAGTAGAAAGGATTAAGTTCTGAGGGGAATGTGGTTCCCTAATTTTTAAACTATGTGACATTCCCATCCACCTATGCTAACATGCTAAAATTACATCACCAATATTTTGGGGCGAATGCTGCTCCCAATCTGAGTAGACATGTTCCCTAACTGCTTTAACCTTATTGGCTCCACTTGTATTGAGAGTTATTGAAATCTAATCAAGATAGGTTCTCCTAGAATCTTGTATCTCAGGTCTGATCATCAATGGGATGTCTATCTCCTTGTTTCTATATGGTAGAGCCTAATGCTCTCTGCTTATTTCATTTTGAACCCAAGAAATTACTTCCCTTAACTGAACATCCCCTACATACAAAAGAGAGTTCCACTCTTGATCATTGGGTACACAATTTTTTTGATGGCCATAGGGGCCGACTGGAAAGAATCATAAAACTCATGTGGGGTTGTTACTGAAGGATTCAACCCCTCAACGACCCTGGTCATCTAAAAATTGACAAATTGTTCTCTTAAAACGAGGGCATAAACTAGGAATGGCGATTTACATGCCATTGCTTTAGGAATTAATTTGATTATCTTTTGAACCCTTTCTTCCAGTACTGCTACTTGATCTACTTTTTGTTTAAGTTGATGAGATTGCTCATCAATAGTTCTCTACAATTTTTCTTTCTCCAGTCCCCATTGGGCTTTTTCCCACAAGAATTGCTGATATAAGTGTAATCCTGTAGCTAAGGGGGTAGATAAATCTGCTGGTGGCATTGGTCCTTGATGAAAGATATCAATCCATTCATTTGCAATCCTAGGTACAGGTTCAGGCTTTCTATGTTGAGGAGGTGCAGTCTATGGTGTTTCTATTTGATCTTGATGTGGGAAAGACTTCCCTTTCCGTACAACAAGAGTTCCATTTGAATTATTTACTTGGAAAGTCTCAGCTACATTTTCCAATGCATCCAAATCCTTGTTACTGACCTATCCTAGTATGTTCCCAATCACCTCTTGGTTAAGCACAGGGAATTCATTAGAAGGAAAGCTTTCTAAGTCATCTGAATCTTTATCCATGGAATCCTCAAGGTTGTCTTGTATATCAGGGCTATTAACAAACCCTTCTTCATTATCTAACTCTCCATTACTTTACACAAGAATGTACTCAATGGTGGAGACATCCTTTTCTTTTTTAGGATCCCTCTCAGAGATGTCACCAGTTTCCTCAATCTCCAATTCCTGTATACCACTAGGATCTGCAACCTCCACTTCCTCTACAATTTCTACTTCCCCTACATTACCAGTTTCTGTAACTTTGAATTCCTCTTCTTCCACACAAGGAATTGTATCAGTGCCCGCCATTTCTACTACATTCTCCTCATGAGGATTAACCTCTACATCCATGTCTGCTTTCCCAGAAGCATTATCAATTTCTACTGATTCCTGGTCTACTGGTTCAGGGGAAGGTTGTTTAATGGATGGGGAAGATTCAATTTCTATAGTATGAGTAAGTGGGTCAATATTCTTGCTATAAGTGGTGGTAAGCCAAGGGCTTCGCCTAGCAGGAGTTTGAATAGAACTTAGAGGTTTCTTGCATTTTCTTTTGTTAGTGGCTGAAGGGGTTCCTTCCATGGTTTCTTCTTCAGCTTCAGGTAGGGTTTTGTCAGATGCACTATCCTCTTTCTCTCTGCTAGGTTTTGGTTTAGAACTCATCGCCTCCTCTTCTAGGGTTTTTCTTTGGGTTTCCTTATAAGGTGACTGTGACTCCTCAACAGGAGAGGTTTCAGGATCTATAGTGGCTTTGCTATGTTTGTTTCTCTTTTTATTGGCAATAAGAGTTCCTTCTTTACAAGCCTTCTTCTTAGGTGGTCTTGGGTATGAGGAGGAGGATTTAGGATCAATTCTTGAGACAACCTTATGAACTCCTATTTTAGATTTTTCCCTTCTCCTGACACCCAAGCCTCTAGGGCCGACTATCCTAGGCGCTAAATTATGCATCTGTAAAAAATCCTTCCATGTGCCTATTGACTGTTTATTCAATTCTTGTTCTCTGATAAATTTAGTTAAACAGTGATGTGAAATAGCCTAAATTTTCCCTGATTAAACTAGTGCAACTTGTTTCTGTACAATATTGAATAGAAAACTAGGTAAACTCACTGGTTGATTGTCATGGTGAAGAGCACTTAGAATCTTGAAATTTACTCCATGAAGGTACTTATATCGGCCCTCATAAGTAAAGTACTAGATGATGAAGGTGGTTGGCTGCATGTAATCCAAGGGTAGTGAGATTCTCAAGGTACCCTACTTTCTGTCAATATCCAGAGGAGGGTCACCATGAAGAGTAAACTGTGCCCTAGCAGAGCGCACATCAATATCCTTTGATCATCTATCCCCTTCTTGTGGTAAATTTTTGACTTCTACCACTATCTCTTCTAAAAATTCAATTCTCAATCCTTTTACTACTGTAGACCCACCCTGTAAAGTATTCAGGAATTCTAGAGCAATTTCTTCATTAAATCCATTGAGGCTCAGACAGTAGTCTAACCATCCTCTTCTATGGAACTTTTTGCAAGTGGTTGCTTCTACTAAAAGAACACTGTGATCAGTCAGCTCGTGCCTTTGGAGATCCCCACCCATAACTTCCACTATCAAAATGTTTCCCTTTAGAATGTATGTTGAAGCTCGAAATGGAGAAATTGTTTGCAGACTCAAAGATTTTGTAGACTGAAGGTGCGAAAATTTAGAAATGAACGAATACTGAAGAACACTTGTACCCAGAATTAGAGATATTTAAGAGAAATGAGTTTTCATAATTCATTCGTGCATGTTAAGGTCTACCACCTGAACACATCAATCCTAAATCATTATTACTTAAACTCAACCTCTAATAGTCTTTAATTCAGTTACAATTGATGACATAATCACAGGTTACAGACTTTATTCAACATTTATCAACAACCATTTGGAAAGATTTGCAAATATTGTGACAAGACATGAAGTAAATACCATAAATCGCTAAAATGATTGGAATAATAAAAAAACAATAATAACCCCTCCCCCAACCAATTTGAAGGCATGGGTCCCACCGTGCCACGTCTCACAAGAGAAATTAATTAAATAACACTTAACTCCTAAATAAATTAAATAAAAATAAAATATGTACGAAACATCATGCCACAAACCTAGAAAGAGCTACAAGAAGAGTGGCTAGTGATGAGACATGCTCAGATGGAGTGATACAGTGGAATGAAAAAGGTGGA
Source organism: Thuja plicata (assembly GCA_018584345.1). Taxonomy (NCBI): domain Eukaryota; kingdom Viridiplantae; phylum Streptophyta; class Pinopsida; order Cupressales; family Cupressaceae; genus Thuja; species Thuja plicata. The sequence continues at coordinate 514,125 of MU224940.1, forward strand.
AGAGAGAGAAGGTGAGATGACGTGTTTATTATGGAGAAGGTACTTTTGGGAAGAAAGTATTTATTATGGGGTGAAGTGAACATATTTTAAAGTGAAGAACAATTATGAGCAACCTTCCCATATTCAGCCGCTGCAAGAGTCACATGATCATCAGCATATTGGAATTGTTGCAGGAACTCCACGTGACTCTGAGGCTTGTGATACAACTTCAAGGGGTGACCATTAACAGTAACTTGAACTAAATAGGATCCACTATAGATAACTGAACAGCTCCATTTGCAAAGATAGAAACAATCTCATATGGCCCTAACCAATGGGTTTGAAACTTACCAGGAGCATGTTGGTAACGAGAGTCATAGAGAAGAGCCCAATCACCCACAACAAACCACTTGTCTTTGATAAAATGATCATGCCACTGCTTTCGCTGGTACTGAACCAATTCAGTGTTAGACAAAGCAGACTTTCTCCTTTCATCTAGACTGTTCAAGTTGAGAATTCACTCCTTCTATGTTGTAGTAAGGTCAAGGTTGAGTTCCAATGCTGTCTGCAATATCTTATGCTCAAACTTGATAGACATCATGGTAGTTTTACCATAGAAAAATTGGAACGGGGTGAATCCTATAGTAGACTTCCAAGTAGTTCGGTAGGCCCAGAGTGCTTCAGGAATTCTGGCCACCCAATCCTTTTTGTGAATAGCTACAGTCTTGGTAAGAATGGCCTCCAATTCTTGGTTAGTGACTTCAACTTGACCANCTGCAATATCTTATGCTCAAACTTGATAGACATCATGGTAGTTTTACCATAGAAAAATTGGAACGGGGTGAATCCTATAGTAGACTTCCAAGTAGTTCGGTAGGCCCAGAGTGCTTCAGGAAGTCTGGCCACCCAATCCTTTTTGTGAATAGCTACAGTCTTGGTAAGAATGGCCTCCAATTCTTGGTTAGTGACTTCAACTTGACCATTGGCTTGCGGATGGTAAGGAGATGACTTGCCATGGAATTTTTTTTATTCTTCCATCAGAGCACCTATAAGGTTGGAAGTTAATTGCACCCCTTGATCAGAGACTAACTCCCAAGGAACACCAAAGCAGGTGAAAATGAACTCATACAAGAACTTAGCAACATTGTTGTCCCGAGGATACTTCATTGGTTTAGCTTCCACCCATTTGGTGACATAATCAGTGCAGACTAGGATATAGGACTTACCATGAGAAGATGGGTCAATGGGTCCCATGAAGTCAATGCCCCACTTATAAAAGGGTGTGACCACCACCTGAGGCTGTAGGGGCATTTCATCTTTCTTAGTAGGGCTCCCCATTCGCTGGCACCAATCACATTTCTTAGTATAGTGAGCAGCATATTTGTGAAGAGTTGGCCAATAATAACCAGTGACTAAAATCTTGAATGATGTCCTCTTGGAAAAAAAGTTCCCTCTGCATGGTTCATCATGAAATGCCTAAAGGATATCATAAGTCTCATCCTCTTAGATGCATCGGCCAATGACCTGGTCGGGACCAGTGTAAAACATGAAACCAGCAATCCAAGAAAAGTTGAAACTTTTCTCAGCCAGCAATCTGTGCTCTTTTGAAGAAAAGTGAGCCGATGTCTGACATGCTGTGAGATAATTGGCAATGTCAGCATACCAAGGATTTTGTGATGTTAGCAGGAACAAATGTTGATCCGAAAAACTATCATCAATGGATGTAGGATCATCAGGAACTTGCAAGTGAGAGAGAAAATCAGAAACAACGTTGGCTTTCCCTGGCTTATCAATAATTGTGATGTCAAATTACTGCATGAGTAACAACCAATGATCCAATCTTCCTGAGATAGATGGCTTATTCATTAGGCACTGAATCATTGAATGGTTTGTATGGACAAAAATCTGATAACCAGTAATATAATGCCTAAACTTATTCAGAGCATAAATCACTGCAAGCAACTCTTTTTTTGTCACTGTATAATTGAATTATGCTCCCTATAGATTCTTACTGATAAAATAAATGGCATGTTCAATTGCATCTTCTTGCTAGCCCAATACTGCTCCTATAGCATAATCTAAGGCATCTATATGAATGTGTAATGGAATCCCCAATTTGGCCCATGCAACACTGGTGTAGTTGTCAAAACTTCCTTAAGCTACAGGAAAGACTTGTCACACTTGGAATTCCAAGAAAAATTAGAATCCTTCTTTAACAGATTATAGAGGGGTTCTGCAATTTGGCTAAAATCCTTGATAAACCTTCTATAATATCCAGCATGGTTGAGAAAAATCCAGACATCCTTCTTCTTTTTCGGTGTTGTCAGAGTACTAATTACCTAAATCTTGGTTGGGTCTACCTGGATGCCATGTGAGCAAATAAAATGTCCCAACATAACACCTTCCTCCATCATCATAAAGAATTTCTCACTGTTGAGAGAGAGATTGTAGTCCTGCTAGCACTTGAGGACTCTCGCCAGATTGAGCTTTGCTTCTTCAAAATTGTTCCCATAGGCTATAAAATCATCCATATAGATCTCCATACAATCAGCATATATGTCAGAGAAAATGCTAATCACAGCCCACTAGAAAGTGGCTGGAGCATTGCACAAACTACATGGTAAGATAGAGTATACAAAGGTCCCCCAGGGACAAGTGAAAGTTGTTTTCTCCTGATCCTCTGGAGCTATTTTAATCTAATTGTAACCACTAAAACCATCTAATAAGGAAAAGTACTTCTTGCCAGCTAAATTATCAAGGACTTGTTCAATAAAGAGCAATGGAAAATGATCCTTCTTGGTGGCTATATTCAATTCCCTATATTCAACATAGACTCTCCATTTCCCTCCCTTCTTAGGCACAATGAACAAGGGTGAAACCCATTGGCTATCAGAAATGGGGTAGATGAACCCAGCGTTTAGCAACTTCTGAAGTTTAGTTTTAACTATGTCACGCAACACAGGATTAACGCATCGCTGAGGCTGTCGTACAAGTTTATAATCTGGGCTAATATAGATATTATGAGTACAAAGTTTAGGATCTAACCCTTTTATGTTAGTTTAATCCCAGGCAAATTCCTGTTGATGTTCCTATAGCAACTCTAGGATAGCTTTCTGGTGTGAGGATGACAATGTACTGCTGAAATTTAACTCTTTACCCAGACTGACTTCGACCTTAATCACCTTGTCTACCATTGTTATTGGGGCAACTGGAAGAGAAACCATCTCATGGGGTAATAAAGAGTGAATAAAGTGGGAGGATACAAAGTATGAACATGTATGTGGAGATGGAAAAATAGGTTCCAAGATACAGTCAGACTATGAGCACCACTTAGGACTTCAACCATATTCATTTGTAACAATGGATCTAAGTACCTCATCTTCCTCTTTAGCAGTTAGAAATGGGTCTTTATCAATTACCATGAGCTAATGGATCAAATTGTTTTTGAGATCAAGATCATCTAATTCTAGCCATACAGCATCCTCATCTTGCAACATAGGTTGAGCAGGGGAGTAGAGGGTCAAGTTTTTGGTACGGATGCCATTGGAAATTGTCATCTTCCCCAACTAGCAAGCTATGAAGGCATCAGTGGTGGCTAACCATGGTCTTCCTAAAATGAGAGGATACCCACCCATATCGGCTTTAGGGGAGAGAACAAAAAATTCTACTGGATACTCCTAGGAATGTAATGTAACTATGACATTTTCTATTACCCCATCTGGTTTAATAGTAGAGCTATCAGCAAGTTGCAAAATGGTTGGTACTAAATGGGATAGTACTTCTTTGGTCATGACATTTATGGACACACCCAAATCAACTAGGGCATTTGGGACTTGTATACCTTGGATGGTAACTGTAACCACAAGACTCCCTAGATTAGAATACTTGGTGATAATCAACTTTTCTAACATAAGATCAGATAGCTGGCCGAAAACATGAATGGTTTTAGGATCCTTTTTCTTCCTTCCACTTTTTTTTATGCAAGCTTCCTGTATGGATTTAGTATAGATAGGGATTTCTTTGATAGCATCTAGCAGAGGTATTTTTATTGTTATATGTTTCAATTGGTCAAGCAAGTCTGCTACTGTGTGGTTCACTACGGGTTCAGATTGATTGGCTAACCTTTGAGGAAATGGGGGAGATTTGGCTACAAAGCTAGCACATCTTCTTGGTCAACAGGTGGCTCTTCAACCTCATTTATTATAGGTCATTGAGATAAATCAAGAGTTGTTCCTGATCTTAGATGGATATCATTTAAGGCATAGTTCTTCTACTGAGCGGGCAGTTTGTTATTGGGATTGGGATTAGGTTGTGCTGGCAGCTACGTTTTCTTAGGAGGGTTATTAGCGATTGTAGGAGGAGGAATTATAGCCCTTTATTATGGAGGAGGCATTAGGGATTTCTAATGGGATGGATTAGACCATTGATTGGGTTGTTACCAACCTTGCTGAGGTTGTTTCCACCCCTGCTGAGGTTGTTACCAACCTTGTTGAGGTTGCTGCCAACCTTGCTGAGGTTGCTACCAACCTAGCTGGGGTTGCTGCCAATGTGGCTAGGGTGGTTTCCAACTCTGCTAAGGTTGCTTCCACCCTGGGTGGGGTTGCTGCCAACCTGGATGGGGCGGTTGCCAACCCTACTGAGGTTGGTGCCACCCTTGGGTGCCCATATTCTAAAAATTCTTCCATTGACTATTATTATTAAAATTTTGAAGAGGATCTTGTGGCATACCTAGTCTTGGGGCCCAGGGTCTATGTTGGGAAATGTAAAGCACCCCTCCATTTTCATTAATGGCTTTGAATTTAGTGGGCATCGATCATGTCTCTAAATTTGCAATGGTCTTACACATACAGCTCCTCTTCTTCTCTCATCAGTATGGATAGTATTCATCTAGCACAACATCAACATCTTCTTTCTTTCTCCTTGCATGTATCGTATCTATCTGAGTAGAGACATCATTAATGATTTCCTACTTGAAGTCAGATAGAAGATTAGATAGCTCCACCTTTGACACCCCAAAGGCAGTAGACTTTTTGGTAGGTCTCTAATTCCCCTACCCTTATTTACAGTGGCCTGGGAGTAATTCAAGAAGATATTCTTGATATCATCCCAATTTTTCTGTGTAATGTCACCACCAGCCATCAGGCCTAGAGCCGCAATGCTCCCCTCATTGACACCTTTGAGAAACGGGTGCTTCTAAGATTCTTCATTCAATTGATGCTGAGTGTTACGCTACATGTTGAACATGAACCTGGAGACATAATCCTCTAGATTCTTGTCCTCTTTCTGGGCCATCCTAAAGATATCATCACCTTTTAAGTCACGCCCCTGATAGTACTCTTTGTATTTAGAAAGAAACATGTTTCTCATAGCAGTCCAATCTGCTACAACCTTGGTACCAAGGCCCATAAACCATCTCAGTGAAGCTTCTTTTAGAGTCAAAGAAAACAAATTGAGCTTATGTGCATCAGTTGTATAGTCATAGCTTCTACAAAGGATGTCAAACTCAAAGAGGAAGGTCTCGGGGTCTTCGGTGATGAGACCATAGAACTTTGACAATGCCATAGAGGGTATGTTCTTCAAATTTTGGTTTCCCTATTAAGGAGGAATGGGGAAAGAGAAGGTTGGTTGAGCCATCCTTGGAGGAGGCCCTGGATGCTATAGTAGATCTTCTGGCATAGAAAAAAGTTTTTCTAGATGCAAGGATTCTTCGGATGAGGATGATGATGATGATGGTAAGTGGTCAAATGCGTTAGCAAACACATTCTCAAATTGTTCTATAACTTCTTCATTCGCAACTTGGGGTTCCTTGACTTCAGGGTTAAAGATGTCAGCAACTAATTCAAGAGGTCCAGCCTGATAATTACAAGGGAGAAAAATCCCAAGATGATCTCTACTCCTATGCATAAAAACAAATGCAAAACTAAGTATAAGACAATGACTCTAGGCTAGATTAAATTGACACCATTCCCCGGCAGCGGTGCCAAAAATGATTTCTCAGTATAATACCTTTGCACTTAAGGATTATGCATCCTTTTGACAATGACTTTGTAACAAAATAGGCAAGTTATCATGCTAGAAATAATATGCTAAACTCATTGAATAGTCAACCAAGGACGTAAACTTCAAATAGCATCTACAAACTATATGCTCTAATTTGTATTAGAAGTCACCACTTCCTACTCAAACTAACAATCTTGGAGAGATACTAAACTAGGAACCAAAATGAGAAATTTAATATAAAGCTTTGAAGAACAACACATTATGGAAGTAAACTCAACTATTTACTTATGCTGTAGGAATAACCAACAGTTCTATTATCAATGGCTATAGGAGCAACAGAGTCCTAGATGCTTTGAATGAACTCTAAACTAATTCCTACTGATAACTCTAAAAATAGTTCCTACTAACTATGAACTACTTCACCTTGCGCGTGGGCCCCCATGAAAGAGTGAATAGAATGAAACTCAAAGATGAAAAACTAAAGATCTCATTTAATTACAAAGCATGAACATAACATGTAACAACAAGTTTGTATTTCTTCTACAACTAAATTACAAAAAGATTATATAAAACTAACTAATTCTTCTACTCCCAGAGCTTAGCAGTCAACTTATTTAAAGGAAAACTACCACTACAACCTAAACCTAAAATTACTCCATCAGATGAGGATCATAATCAATACAAAATATCTCATAACTAACAGAATATGGTAGTTAATCAGTAAATTGTCCCAGAATGTAGCACATGATGGCTCTAGATCCACGTGTGGCATGCAACAGGAAACTATATTGATCCAGTCCTCCCACAGAGATCTTGCAATGATGCTTCACCTGGCTCACGTGCTCTTGACTGGTTCAGCCCAAGGTCTATGGTGAGAGTAACTGACCTTGACTTCTTCAACGCCACAATGCTGGACTTTAGAACTGCTCCATTGATTCCTACAAAAGGATTATCGCACACATACCATCTTCAACCAATGTATATATCTTAATCACTAATATTCAGAAGGAAGTATTAAACTTAATTAATTCTCTTGCAAGACATGTGGCTATAAGAAGGAAACTACCCAAAAATATAGCATAGGAAAGGAATCATTCATTTAGTATATTACTTCTGCATTTTATCATGTAAGATCATAAGTTCCAAGCATCATACTTCCATAACCCTTTTACCATCTACCCTCCTACTTATCTCCTTTTCATACATAAAATATATATAAAAACTATAAGTTCAAGTATCAGCTGTAAGTAAACTTGTTAAAAAGATAGTAAAAGTGTTATAAAACATGGCCATTAAATCAGCTCATCAACTCTCATGTACCTTACCTTCTGTCTCCTCATGCATTCAGGATTCCTAACATATGTCCTTGGTAGTGAAGGTAAAATACCACCAATGTCGACTCTGACTTGTATATGTTTGAGAAAATGAGATTGATCTATGAGTTATACTATTTAATGTCAAATCCTTGGTAGAAAATTTATTTACAATATAATTGAATTAAAATTAAAAATTACTTGTGTTGAACTTTCTTCAGGTAATGTCAGTTAGGTCATCAATGATACAAACCCTTGGCATTGTACCTCCCTTAAACTAGGGGTGACCTACAAAATTCAAATAGATACTTGATACAATAGTGACTTGATCATATTATATATACTTGATGGTAAAATAAAAAAAAATAAAATTTGAAAATATATGTATTGTGGGGTTATCATTGCGAATTGAGATGCATGTGACTCTACCATGGAGAATCAGTCTCGCGACATTGTAAGACACCACCCTCTATCAAATAAACCATGTAAATTAAAAATGAGTATGCACAAGTGACGAGTATACATATGCATAAAAAAATATAAAATAATGAATTACCTTCCCCTTGTCAATGCCTAATCCCTGAACCCCCTCACATTGACCCCAGTGGCAGTTGGTGTAACCTACATTAGCATGTAATAAGATGATCATAAAAATTAGAAAACACATGTAGATACTATTATAAAAAGGAAACCAATCAGTACAATAAAACATATGTACCATGGAAGTGTCAAGACCAAATGAAATGGATGAAAACATGGACCCCTCCACTTGTGTCATCTCCTCCTCTATCATCAATTGAACATAAATGGAACACATTAAAAAAAGTGGGCAATCATTATAAGTAAATTCTACTAAAAATATGAATGTTTAAAATTAAATACAATGTGACAAGTTAACTATTTACTCTTACCATAACAGTAGGCATCCATGGCTATGCATACCCCTCCTCATCTCTCCTGTGATGCACATCTCCATGAGATGCTTCAATGCATGTAGTGTCCTATGTAGTATCATCCACCTCGAAGACATAGTTATATGCATCACTATCATTCAGGGGACCCAAGAAAAAATTCTTGCACATAATGCAAGTGTGGGGAACACAAACATGTGAGTTGGTGGAGGATGTGGAATGTTTAGAATCATCAACATGAGGAGGCAAAAATGTAACTCTACCTAAAAAGTAGATCACTCAAGGTGTGAATGACTCTAATAGTCTTTGAATCAGCCTCAGCAATAATATCAGGATGTTGCATTGTAGGAGGTGTTGGAATCTTAGGAGGGGGGTGGACATATGTGCAGGATTTCACCTAGTGCGCCCATGCCCTGTCTTGAGGAGTGCCTAAGCCTATGCCCTAGTTCAGTCTCATGCTCCAATATTTTACCTTGTAACCGAGAATAAATTCAGCATACAATTTTATGAATAAATATAATGGGATATCCAATTATTGTGGGGTGGTCTATCAAAAACCATCCACCAACAGTCCCAAAAGTGGTCACGTATTGCATCATTTGTGCACCATTTAATTGACAACTTGGCCTTTATAGGGTCCACTTTTAATCTAGTTTTGGGATCTACAAAAATGTTACATATGTCATTTTTAGTTATAGGTAGGTTCATAAATTGATCATAATCAAGCCCATCGTCAAACTCGGCATGCATTGAATTGCACCAAAGAAGTACAACATTATGTTGCTCTGTAATTTTATCCATGTTTTCAATAATGGAGTTTAAGGTGGAAAACATGTGGTGCAATGTGGGGATATTGGCATATGTAGTATGAAAGCCTCTAAGATGATTTAGATTATCTCCTATAAGATCCTCTAAAGGTCGAGGGTTTGAGATTGGTTGGTTTTCTGAAGGCAGGGGATTGTTTTTAGGTGGTTGCAGGTTGTTTGGAGGTCATTCTAGATTGTTTACGGGATCATTGGGAGGTTTTCTGATTGATTTGAGTCCATGTGTGATTACAATAAAAAAAAAATATGCAATTATAATCAATTTTAAAAAAAATGATAAAAAAAACCAATTAAACCCTACCTTTTATAAAAAAACTTCAAATTTCAATTAAAAAACAAAAAATAACAAAAACAAGTTAAAAATTTAATGTACCTATTCAATTTGGTGAAAAATGTAAAATTACCAAAATGTATATGTGATTTGTTTCAGTTATCAGAAACCCCTGTAAAATTACTAATAAGCGTAGCCCGCGGGTCTAAATAAAATTTACTAGAAAAAATAGGATATCGGATTTTATATCAGATATCCAATTAGGCTTGTGCTTTTGGTTTTGGTTTGGCCATGTGCTGACACCGAGGCCTACAAAATATTCAACACGCTTTTTAGTGCACATTTGGATGAGTGAAAAGATCATTTTTTCACATCGCCAATTTTTGGCATACCATGATCCTACACATACCCTACAAATAAACTCAATCAACTTAAATTTCCCATTCAAATCTATTTTAAATCTTGACTCAAATTATTTATATTTAAAACAAACTTAATCACCTTGAATTTCTCATTTAAATCTATTTTAAATCTTGACTTGGACTCTCTATTATAATTAAACCCAATCACCTTAAATTTCACATTAAAATCTATTTTAAATGTTGACTTATGGCTTCTATAACAAAAAGACGGGACCGGGATCGCGTACCAAAGCCAGCGCGAAGAAAAAGAGCCCTAAGGAGGACAAAGAAACAGAGGAGCTGAAAACTTCTACTAATAACATGCAAATAATGTACTCGAAGCTGAGGAGATGGTTAAAGATATGTAATTGCTCTTTTTGCTTTCTTGGCTGGGTTTTTTGCTGTCCCTGCTGTCTCCTGTTGTTACTTTGGGACATTTTTATGTTAGAAATGCTGTTTTGCTATTCTTTTCTGTCTTGATACTTTGGCTTAGCTGGTTATGCTTTTAAAAACTGTGTATCTTTTATACTAGGTTGCAGGTCCTTGTAAAACCTGCTGAAAACTTTGGTTTTTTGTAAAGGTTTCGCGTCCTTGTAAAACCTATTTTTACTTAATCAGAACAAATAAACTCAATCACCTTGAATTTCTCATTCAAATCTATTTTCAATGTTTACTTAGAATCTTTAGTACAAATAAACTCAACCACCTTGAATTTTCAATTCAAATCTATTTTAAAACCTATCTTAAACTCTCTATTACAGTTAAACTCAATCACCTTGAGTTTTCCCATTCAAATCTATTTTAAACCCTAACTTAAACTTTCTATTACAAATAAATTCAATGACCTTGAATTTCCCATTCAAATCTATTTTAAATATTATCTTAAACTTTCAATTACATATTAAAGTTTAAATTTGTATTTATTATCTATTAATAGAAACTAGCACAATATTCACAAGGAAAAAAATCAAGTAATAGACAAAGAATTACAACCTCAAAAAATCTATCCAATACTTTTAAAATTTTTGTTAATTTATTTGAATTTTGAAGGGATCTTGGAACCATTTACAACCAACAAATTCAACAAAATACTACAAAAAAGAAGGAAAACACTACCCAAAACAATAAAAAAAAAACAAGTAATAGAGCTCCCCAAACTATAATTTTTTCAGGATTTCAGCTGCCTCCACTTTTGGTAGAAGTGTCACATAAATAGTAGGATATAATAATAATAATAAATTTACTACATAAAATCAGTATGGAGCCCAAATACTAATAACTAATAATAGTTAACTTGTAAAGACATATTAGGTGTTTAGTTTATTGTATCTATCTACTCTCTTTTTCCATAAGCCTAGAATAAAGTGTCTCTATATCCATTTTTGCATCTCTATGTATCATAGGTAACTATGAAATCAATAAAATTTGCGATCTAGATCCCTTGAAAATTTTAAGATAATTGGGATTCAATTTGTATTCTTTGAATTTGTTGGTATAATTAAATATTCCTAATTACACTTTACTTAAGTTTACTTAGGATAATGCATTCATAGTAGTTTTCATATGAGACACTTAGGAGTTTGCATTTCATTTTAGAATATGGTGTAGGAGAAATTCCACTTTAGGTGGAGATAGTTGTATCTTATTCCACTTTATGTGTGAGATCCACCTTTAGTGCTCTTATTGTGCATTATCATCCTCTCATTGTTGCACATGTTTGCACATACTACATTGTAAAATGGAGGATGATCCACCTTTGGTGGAAATGCAATTACACCTTCTCAAGTTGATAGGTTATCTCTTGCATCTCTCCTAGTTATTCTGCATTACCTATATATTCAGGCACATCTACTTTGTATGTAATTGATTTTGTATATATTATTATTGATCAATATTGAATTAATCATTTGATCATATCATATTTGTCTCTCTTGTGCTATATATTGAGCTTTAAGATCTTGGAATTTTCATTCTTTGTGTTAGGAAAATTCTTACATGACCTATCAAAGCCAGATAAGATTTTATTGCATAGCCATTGGAGATATTTTTGCTTCAACATTTAGAGGGCCACAATTCAGATTCAGAGTATCAAAAGCTTATGGGAGCATCTTGAGCAAGATCAAACCTCACCATTGTGTCCTTGTGGCTATTTCGATGAATTTTAACTATAAGTTTGCCTATATTGGGCAAAATTCAAATCTAAAGCAATTGTTTTTGCAAATCGGACTTGGACAGCCTCATCTGTAATTTTTCGTAATTTATTTTCATCAATTTTTTGGATCTGCATAATTAATTTCCATTTTTAAATTTTTGGGTCTGTTATATTTTCCTACAAAATTTTGGCCATTTGGCCACTATATTTTTGTCAGTGACATTGCACAACAGGCGATAGACTTCTCAGATCCATACTTTATTCTATTCAAATCTAACAGAGCGGGCAACTTACTCCCAGCCCCCACCAAGCAGAACCTACCACACAACAATGGTCAAGCTCACTATTTTTCACTCTCTTGTGAAGGTCTATATTAAAGCACCCAAAGCATCAAACTCATTGTGCATATGGGATTTTTCATCTGCCACCCGCGCAGCGAGTTTGAGATTGTGCTCGTGTCTGTACTTTTCCCTCCGCACTCTACCTTCTACAATAAAATCATTCTCAACTTGCCAATTTTGACACTACCCCTTCGACTCGGCCCCTTTGACTGTGATCAATACCTATACCTTTCTCAACAGCTCAAACCGATCTCGATGAGCTGCCTTGTCTTCTGCATGAGCCAATCTCAATGACAAATCGATCGCTGCTCATTCCATAGATCCACAGTCTGAGCTCACTTTTTGTTTCATTAACACATACAAGGCAATATTTTTTTTCCAGCACTGATTATTCTAGTCAAGGATCTTCTAACTCAAGCTCAACTCNCAATCTCAATGACAAATCGATCGCTGCTCATTCCATAGATCCGCAGTCTGAGCTCACTTTTTGTTTCATTAACACATACAAGGCAATATTTTTTTTCCAGCACTGATTATTCTAGTCAAGGATCTTCTAACTCAAGCTCAACTCACCTTTGTCTTGGCCTCGCACTACCTCAGTTCCAATTTGCCACATCCATGAGATCCCTCCCGAGTTTGAACCTGAGCCACTGTTGAGCTCAGCCCATCTTAGCACACAGGTTCCTACGTATCCATTCAAATCATGACACGTGGTACAGATCTTCCACTTCAGCCCCTTTCTGCCCAATCAATGTAGGATACATCAACTTCAATGTAGCATGAGATCCAGCCACATCTCAATGCCACATCAACAACCAATGGGCCATTTTTTCCATGTGGTAATTTTCACTATATTTATTTTGATGACTGTTTGGCCATCACAGGACACTTTTTTATTTTTATTTTGATGGTTGCTTAGCCGTTAATTTTAACATACTATTTGCGTAATCATTTTATGAAGTTAAAATTTATGGTTGTATGACTGTCATTCTTGAGCTTTTTTATTTTGCTGCGATGATTGTTTGGACATCAAATTTAGGCTCACTATTTTGTTGCTATCATCATATTTTTAAAAAATTAGACCCCTCACCATAAGCATTTTTGATTTGGCAGTCCAACATTGAGAGGCCACAACCTGGTCATATAGGCTCCAATTTGAGTGCAATGTTTTTTTATTTTGGACAAAATCTAATATATTTTTTAGTGGTGGTCTTGTTTTCTAGTTTTGGTGCATGGAATTTACATAAATTGCAGATTTTGGTGACTGTACCTATCCAATCCTTTATTTTGCGACTTCAGAGGCTACGTTCTAGCTCATATAGACACATTTTCAGGTGTAATTTTTTTTAAAGTGCGTAATTTTTTGTCTACTTTACAGATTTTCTATTATATTGTATCCATTATGAGTGGACATTTTAATTTCAGTGTTTGGTATATTTTGATCTATTTTAGCATTTGTAATTAATTAGATCCTTGAGAGATCTTGTGTCTTATTTTGTTGAGTGTTTTATAGCTTCATATTTTATGTTGTAAACATCAAAATCAGAAGTCCACTTTGGCCAATTTTAGCAAGTGGCAATTGTACACACACTACATATAAAGTGCCAAAATCATATATTTTGGAGGGTTCCTTGATTCATTGCATTTTGGGGGGTGCATTGATTTATTGATCTCATCTTTTCATGTGAGAATTACATCATGGATGGTTTAATTTGGTTGACGAAAGGAAACTAGAGGCAATAGAGTGATTTAGATCTCGCTCATCTTAGTGAGCATAATCTATTTCCCTATTAGTATGAGCACAAACCTTCTAATCCACCTTATGATTAGAAATCTTGGATAAAATTTCTCAATGTTATTTATTTTAATATGGATGGAGATTGTCTCAATTAAATTGATGAAGACAAGACAAAGACCATTCCTGATCTTTGGACCTTTCTTTGTGAAATGTATGGAGATCCACATGTTCCTCCAGTCCCAAAAGGTCTAGAACCTCAAGTTGTAGCTCCTTCTCCAATTGAGATCAATCCTAATGTTGTTCTTGATGATATTTGCATTCATACAACCATGGAGTCTTATGATTCAGTACAACAGGATATTCCTTGTCTTCCAATTATAGTTCCTTGGGATGACTTCTTGACATATACTATAGGTTTGTTTGTGGACTCTCACATTTCATATTTGGGAGACATAATTGATTACCTTCATCTTCTATTTGATGAGGATGATCCTTCTTCAGTTGCTTTAAGGGAACACTATGACCCTCATCTTCATTCTTTACTTGATATTTATTTCAAGCTTGACATGATTGTGGATCCTTTGATACAACATTTGGAGGAGGTCTCTTTCACTTCAAAGAAGACATTTGAGTAATGTAGAGTCAAGTACTCAAGAACACCACTAGAGGGACAATCAACTCTAGGGTCTCAATAGAGGAATTTGAAGACCATATCTAGGTTTCCTATAAATCCACTAATTCACTCTAAAAACTCTCCTTGTGCCTACTAGAATGCAAGTGTTCCCAAAAGGAGATACTTGGATATAAGCACCCAAATCCACTACAATGTGAGTGGAACCTCCAAGGGCTTTGAAAACATCATAACATGGGTAACACAACATATTTAGTCCATTATTTGTATTTCCCCAATGTATTGGGACAAACTTGCTTCACAAATCCACTAAACTCCTTGTAGCTCTGTGAACATGGTTTTCCCTACTTAGTTCATCATCTCACCACACACCCTCACAAAAAAACTAGATATTCAAATACCCATTATGGAAGTCCTATTGATCACACAAGGATGGATTGTAGGATTGCAATGACCTACAAAGGGTTAATTAGGTCCATTTAACAAAGGAACTACCCTTTCCCTTTAACATTTCTCCAAACCAATACTTTGAGGAGTTGAGGGATCCCAACAAAATCCAAATATAAAGCTTTACATTCTAGCTTGACACTCATTAAAAATTATGAACTTAAATTATTTGATTCCTAAATGGCCACATGAGGATGTCCACCTAGGGCATCAATTTTCTTACTCCTCCTTGCATTAAAAAAAATGGAAATGAAAATCTTAAAGTACATTGGAAGAAATTTAATTCTACCAATGACCGATGAAAACTTATGGTGGCAATTCAATCCACATCCATTTCAAACACAACCCTAGATAATTATGCTTTAATGGGCCAGTCTGCGCAAAAACTTATTTTTCTCACAAAATATAGAACTCAAGAGGCTAAGAGTGGATCCAAATGAAATATAAAAAGATTTCCTACCACATTATAGTGGTCTTAATTCTAGATCAATCTATGCATACACGGGAGAGGTCTCTGTTGTCAAAAAGTGGAGGAAAATGGATATTATAAATTGTCTTCACTGTTACAGTCCATAGAAGCTTCTTCACATCCCTGTCCTCTAACTCCTTCAAATTATAACATTTCAAGGGACTCTTAAATCCAAAGAATCCATCATTTTTCCAAGAAACTCTTCGACTTCCAACCTTCTGCAAAAAGATAAGAAAAGTTGTTGAACAACAACTTCTCAAAATAGCAATCTAAAAGATGCTAAAGACAAAAATCAAAGTTTTTGAGATGTTAACACCCATCCAAAGCTTGAATGTCGACACTAACATGAAAACCAACTAGACAAACCCAAAACTAACACAAAAATGTCCTAAGTTGGCTATGTAACCAAGATGGCTTATAAGATTGTGAAACAAGGACATGCCATAACATGGATTAGGACTTATTACACCCAAACACAACATTAAAAAAGAAAACTAAAGGTTCCACAAGATTTTTTATTCTTCCTTGTCCTTTCTTTTGGTGCTTTCCCCTGCACCATACTCCCCTGATGAAGAAATCTCAAGTCCACTTGAGATGAGTTGTTGGAGTAAAGAGCCCAAATTGGAAATCTAATGTTCATCAAGCCATATTGCCTCTAATTCAAGGTTTCCTTGTATTTGACTAAGTACTCTTTGTATTCTCTCCTTCTGGTCTTCTTGACTTTAGTATCTAACACCTTCTCAAGTTGTGGTGGTATTATTTTAGGGAATGTCTTAAGATCTTCTGCCACTTCTTCTTGTTGTACATCAATTGTACTAGCTTCTCCTTTGTATGGTGTCAAATCACATACATTTAAAATGGGTGAGATACCAAGGTATGTTGGTAACTTGATCTTGTATGCATTATGCCCATACTTTTCTAGAACTTGATATGGTCCAACCTTCTTGGGTAAGAGCTTAGTGTGCTTGACCTTTGGTAGCCTCTCCTTCTCGAGGAATTACCAAACTAGTTCTCCTACTACAAATATAACTTCTCTCTTTTTTTGATCTTCTTGGTGTTTGTATCTTTGTGCAGTCTTTTGTAGTTGAGACTTCACTTGATCGTTAATGTCCTTAATAGTTGCAGAAAAGTGTTCTCCCTCTACACTAATTGGTTCATAATTAGGAATTTATCTTAATTCAAGTACTCCCCTTGAATTCATCCCATGAACAATCTAAAAAGGTGACTTGTTTGTGCTTCTATTTAATGTGTTGATGTATGAAAACTCAGCTTGAGCAAGTATTGAATCTTATTTCTCTCCAATCTATCTTGTGAGGCACCTTAAGAGATTCCCTAATGACCTATTAACAACTTTTGTTTACCAATCTATTTTTGGATGATAGGATGATGAAAATAATAGGTTTGTCCCTAGTTTCTTCCACAAATTCCTCAAAAAATGACGAACAAACTTAACATCTCTATTTGACACAATATTTAAAGGCAGTCCATGAATTCTTACTATCTCCTTGAAGTAAAAATTTGCAATGTAGGATGCATACTAGTGGACTTACATGGTAAGAAATGTTCCATTTTACTAAACCTATCCCCAACAACAAAAACAATATCAAATCCCCTTTGGGTCTTTGGAAATCCCATGACAAAACCCATACTTAAATTCTCCCATGGTCTTGATGGAATGGGTAAAGGATGGTATATACCTATATTTGTACTTCTTCCCTTGGCTTTCTGACAAATATAACATGTCTCCCCTTAAAGAGAATTCCTTCTTGTATCAAATAATAAAAAAAATTCATGATTGTATCTATCATTCATATCAAGGCATACTCGATATACTTCCTCAAAGTTTGCATCTACTACATACACGTCCTTAAAAACATCATTCCCAATACTCTTCATTTTAATTTCTAAAATATTAAGCACTCTCCTACTTAGTGCATCTGCAACTTTGTTTGCAACTCCCTTTTTTTCTTGATAGAAAAGGTGTAGTCTTGTAAGGTTTCCACCCACTTCCTTTGCCTATGGCTCAACTTGTCTTGTCTATTGATGAAACTTAAGGCTTGGTTATGTATATAGACAATGAATTCTTTGGGTA
This sequence comes from Thuja plicata, assembly GCA_018584345.1. Classification (NCBI taxonomy): domain Eukaryota; kingdom Viridiplantae; phylum Streptophyta; class Pinopsida; order Cupressales; family Cupressaceae; genus Thuja; species Thuja plicata. The sequence continues at coordinate 531,694 of MU224940.1, forward strand.
ACAAATAGTGTCTCCACTTGTTGAGGGATTGGACCAATCCATACATCTCTAGATCATATGATGAATACCTCTTCTTGGATTCATTTAGATTTTCACTAAAGAATGCTATGGGTCTACCTTCTTGACTTAAGAGACCTCCTATGGAAACTAGGCTAGCATCACACTCAATTTGGAAAACTTTGTTAAAATCAGAGAATTTTAGGACTGGGTATTGGGCTACCTTTTTCTTAAGGAGTTCAAAGGCTTCATTAGCTTATTTTGTCCAAACAAACTTAAATTTCTATCCCCCTATGGTAATATCTAGGATAGGTGCACAAATCATACTAAAAATCCTTATAAAATTTCTATAAAAAGTGTCTAATCCATGAGATCCCTTGACTACAGAAATTGTCCTAGGAGTAGGCCATGAAAGAATTGCATTTACCTTGTATTGATCTATCTCAAGAGTACCCTTGGAGATCACAAATCCAAGATATGTAAGTTCCTCTTGCATAAAAATGCACTTGTCCATGTTTATCTTCAACTTCTCCTCTTGTAATCTCTTTAATACCATATCTATGTGTTTCAAATGTTCTTCTCTTGTACTACTAAAATTCAGAATGTCATCTAGATAGACTATGACAAATTTCCCTATTAAATACTTAAGGAACTCATTCATGAGCCTCATAAATGTACTTGGGGTATTAGATAACCCAAAAGGAATCACTTTCCACTCATACATCCCCTCATTGGTTTTAAAAGTTGTCTTCCATTCATCCCCTGACATAGTCCTTATTTGATGGTACCCACTCTTCAAATCAATTTTATAAAAATATCTTGGACCCCCAAACAATCAAGTAACTATTCTATTCTAGGAATTGGAAATCTACCTTAACCTGATCTTTTTGAGGGCTCTAGAGTTAGTGAAAAGCCTCCAATTTCCTTCCTTATTTGGTGCCAAAACAATAGGCACTGCACATGGGCTTGGGCTCTTTCCAATTAGACTAGATACAAGCTACTCTTGTATTTGTTTTTCCATATGCTCATTCTGTTGTGGTGTTAGTTTGTAGGATGTCTTGTTAGGTATTGTTGATCCTGGTATGAGATCTATACAGTGACTTATCTCTCTCATTGGTGGTAGACTCCTTGGCATATCATCTACAACTATACCCTAATATTTGTCAAGAATGGTGGCCACATCTTCTTCTAGCTTTGTTTTTCTTCTCTGTATTTTCTACCTTCAAAACAGAGCTATCTTTGTTTGTAGATTCATTAGTCTCTTTCATCTCCATTGGAAAAGACTCCACCTTGTCTTTAAGAATAGGTATGAGTGCAAAGAGGGGTCCATTCTCACCTTCTACTGCCTTCAAGAGTTCATTCTTACCCATCATCATTATCTTGACCTCTTTTCCTTTAGTCTCTTCTTGATTTGTCTCTGCCAGTGGTAACAATTCAATCACTTTACCATCTTTAGTTATGGTATAGGTGTTTTTAATTCCAGGGTATGTGCGCAAAGTTGTGACTCAAAAAATTGGACACATCTTTTAAAAAATTTCAAATTTCATATAACCCGATTGGGTTATTGAAAATTCAAAATTTTTCTAGGCTTGTTAACCAAGCCTAGAAAATATTATAAAAAACTCAATCTGTCTCAGAACCCGATCGGGTTTCTAAATTTCAAATAACCCGACCAGGTTCTGAAAAGAAAAATGTACCATTTCAACTCCTACATAACCCAATCAGGTTCTAGATAATACAATGCACAATTTTCACTTCTTCAAAACTCGATCAGGTTTTGAAGAAGTAAAAATTATGCATTGTATTCTCCATAACCCAATCGGGTTATGAAGAAATTAAAATAGGCTTTTCTCTGGAAGCCATAACTTCCACATACGGAGTCTAATTGACTCCATTCAAAAAGTGTAGGAAAGATATTGAGATTATCTAACACATGATTAACCTATGATCATCTTTAGTCATCAACATTTTTTCTACCATCCATTTTAATCAAGTAAGGTATAAAATAGGTACTCATTATTGCCCATACATGCACCATATAGGAAAATTAGTACTCTCTCTCTCTCTCTCTCTCCTTATCATATTACCTCCCACTCCCCAAGAGAGAGAGAGAGAGAGCATACTAATTTTCCTATATGTTGCATGTATAGGCAATAATGAGTACCTATTTTATACCTTACCTGATTCAAATGGATATAAGAAAAAATGTTGATCACTAAAGATGATCATAGGTTAATCATGTGTTAGATCATCTCAAGATCTTTCCTAAATTTTTTGAACGAAGTCAATTAGACTCCGTATGTGGAAGTTATGGCTTCCAGAGCAAAGCCTATTTTAATTTCTTCATAACCCGATCGGGTTATGGATAATAAAATTCATAATTTCTACTTCTTCAAAACCCGATCGGTTTTTGAAGAAGTGAAAATTGTGCATTTTATTTTCTAGAATCTGATCGGGTTATTTGAAATTTAGAAACCCAATCGGGTTATGGCTTGGGAAGAGGCTTGGAAAATGACCCAAAGGCCTGGAGGTTCATTTTCCCTCCATTTTTGTTCTTTTAGACATTTTTTCATCTTGTAAGATCACTTCTCAACTTTATCTTCATCAAGTTTTCTATTTGTCAAGATGGCATCTCTATAATTTTCACCATAAGCTCATACATCTTCTTAGCTTTCTAACCATATAAATATTTCTATTTTTGGACAACATTAGCATAGTAAAGTTTAATTTTCTTTACCAAAGTCTTGAGAGTCGTCAGAGACATATGTCTACCATTTTTTTTCAATAAATTTTGATGTACTTAACCAAATTAAAAATAAATTAAATATTATTGTTCTACACTTGATTCTATACACTTTTAAAAAAAAATCATTTTCGATTATTTTGATGCAAATTATGCCCAGCGCACGAACAAGTACCAAATTTTCAAGATGCGGTCACTTCAAAAAATCACAGAAAAAAATACTCATCAGAAAATTACAAAAAAAAATATACAACTTCTAGATCTCACTCTTACCTATCATCCTACCAAAGAGGTTTGAAAAATAATGAATATAACTATATCTTTTGTACAATGCACAGAAACAACTAAGTTATGTTTTTTCTGAAAAAATCAGGAACCGGTTTTTGTGTGTACAGGGTTTGACCCTCTTAATCTTGTCGGTTTAAAAAAAAAATGAGTATTTTAGAAACTAGATTCAGAGTACCACAATTTTAATTTTTTACACATCTTCTTATTTTGAGTGCATGACCCTCAAACATCTGTTCTAAGTTCAGTTTTATCCGATTTTAGAAAAAATGTGTCCACTTATACCCCTCTTTTTGGTGCACAAATTGGTGCACATACCCTCCATCTTGTTGGGATTTTAAGTCATACTACCATGGCCTTCCAAAATGGTTGCATGCATCCATCTTCACCACATCAACTAGCAAACTATCTTTATAGGCTCCAATTTGAAATTCAACCCATGACTGCTCATCCACAAGAGTTTGTTGTCCTTTATTAAGCCATGAGACTTTGTAAGGGAAAGGATGAGGAACTCTTCTCAATTTCACCTTCTCAACCATTTCAAGGGAAATAAAATTCTTTGTTGATCTAGAATCAATTAGGACTTTACATACCTTTCCCCCATCTTTGCACTTTGTCCTAAAAAGTGATTTTCTTTGAGATGGTTCCTTGGTGATTAATTCTTGTAGGAGTGCTCTTCTCAACATAAGTGCTTCACCTTGCTCTAGATAACCATAGGAATTAGGATTATTATGAGATTCATATTCTTTGACCAAATGTGTTCTCCTCTCTCCTACAGAGCTAGACCCTATATTCTCCGGGCACTTGTAAGCCATGTGTCCTTCTTGATTGCAACTAAAGCATTTAATAGTTCCATTACCTCTTCCTTGTGACTGTCCTCTAAAATTTGGTCTTCTCCCTCTAAATTCCCTCTAATATTATCATTCCTACTTGGTTCTTTACTGGTTTCACCTTGAGAGTTGAAACTAGGTCCCGTTCCCCTTGACTAGCTTCTTCCTCTAAATGATTGTCTTCCCCTATCTCTGGTATTTTGATGTTGTCTCCTCTTAAAGTTTTCTTCCACTTTCAAAGCTAATTCATAACATCTTGACATCATATTAGGAATCAAAAATTGTAGTTCCTCTTGAATATTTATTCTTAAACCATTTAGCTACCTTGCTAACTTGACACATTCAGGTTCTGTGATTCTTTATCTAAGACTCAATTTTTGAAATTCCTCAATATAGGTGTTGATGTACATATCTGTCTGCCTTAGTTTTTGCCTCCTTTTATGTAACTATACCTCATAGTCTTCTGGTATATATGTCTCCTTCACCATTGCAACAATCCTCTTCCATGATGGGATTTTTTTCTTGTCATATTTTTCTCTTTCTTCTTGGATGAAATTCCACCAAGTTACTATTGCTCCCTTCATCTTAGACTTTTCTACTTTCACCTTTTGTTCTTAAGTGATCCCCTCACATTAAAAGTGATTCTCTAAGGCTTCAATCCAATCTATCACAACCTCAACATTCATTTTCCCATCAAACATGGGTAAATTCATTGTCTTACCTCCCAAAGTTTCCAAAGCTTTCTGGAAATAGTTATGATCCTCAGGTATATTCGATTTTTCTTTAGGTGCTTCCTCTTCTTCATCTTCATTAATTCCTTGTCTATCTTCTTCTTTCCTTTCTACAATATTTTCTACTTGATCCAACTTGTCTTCCCACTACTCAAGTCTTTCTCCCAACAACATGTTCTCTTCTTCTTGATCTTCCACCTTCTTAGCAAGCTCTGCATTAATTATCATGTTGCAACTACGAATAGTGGATTCTAAATCAGACATAAACAAAGTTTCTTCTCCAATAAAAGTATCCAAATGCTTTGATGCCAAAAATGATGCAGACTCAAATACTCTAGAATAACGATAGAGGGAAAATCAACTCTAGGGTCTCAATAGAGGACTTTGAACACCATAAAGGTCTCCCATCTATCCACTGATTCACTCTAAAAACTCTCCTTATGCCTACTAGCATGCAAGTGTTCCCAAAAGGAGATACTTGGCTCTAAGCAGCCAAATCCACTATAATATGAGTGGAACCTCCAAGGGCTTGGAAAACATCATAACATGGGTAACACAAAATATTTGTTATATTCATTTTGTTTCCCCAATGTATTGGGACAAACTTGCTTCACAAATCCACTAAACTCCTTATAGCCCAATGAACACATTTTTCCCTAGTTAGTTCATCATCTTAGCACACACCCTCACAAAAAAATATATATTTAGATACCCATTATAGAGCTCCTATTAATCCCACAAGTACAAATTTCAAACCCAACATGAAGACATCTAAACTTGAGGGATTGAGTGACCTATAAAGGGCTAATTAGGTCCATTAACAAGGAAATACCCTTTCCCTTTAAAATCTCTCCAAACCAACACTTTGAGGAGTTGAGGGATCCCAAAAAATCTAAATCTAAATCTAGACATTCTAGCTCAACACACATTAAAATTTGTGAACTTAAGGCATTCAATTCCTAGATGGTCACATGAGGATGCCCACCTAAGGCATCTATTTTCTCACTCCTCCCTTCATGAAAAAAAGAATAGAAAGAAAAATATTAAATTACATTGGAAGAGCTTTAATTTCACCAAGGGCTGATGAAAACCTATTGTGCGAATTCAATCCACATCCATTTCAAACACAACCCTAGCTAACCCTCCTTTAACAGACCTGTTAGCACAAAAACTTGATTTTCTCACAAAATATAGAACTCCAAAGGCTCAAAGTGGATCCAAATAAAAGCTAAAAAGATTTCCTACCACATTACATTGGTATTAATTCTAGATCAATTCATGCATTAATGGGAGAGGTATCTATTATCAAAAAGTGCAGGAAAATTGTTATATTTCAAGTTGTCTTCACTGTTACAGTCCAAAAAAGCTTCTTCACACCCCTTTCCTCTAACTCCTTCAACTTATAACATTTCAATGGACTCTGAAATCCCAATAATCCATCTATTTTCTAAGAAACTCTTTGACTTCCAACCTTCTTCGAAAAGACAAGAAAAGTTGTTGAACAACAACTTCTCAAAATAACAAGAAAATATGCTATAGATAAAAACCAATTGGGTGAAAGACGAGGGAAATGGATGTCCATCCTCCAAGAGTAAGACTTGGAAATGCAACCCATGAAGATAGTCCAAGGCTAGGGACTATGTAGAGTGATGGTAGAAGAAACTCCCAACATCGAATGCCAAACATACACAAAGGAGTCCATCACTCAAGATTCATGGTATACCGACCTGGTATACTTATTATTAAACAACAGATGCCCAAAGGGACTACCCCCAAAAAAATGTCTCGTATACAATTGAAAAGTGCGCACTTCATGATAAAAAATGGAACACTTTTTCATAGGAATTATGAAGGGGTATATCTGCGGTGCATAGACAGGGACCAAGCTACAAAAATGATTAATGAATTTCACAGGTAGTTTGGAACTAGGCATGGCTCAGCTAACACCACCACCCATTAGATCCTTCAAGCCAGATACTATTCACCCTATATATTCAAAGATGTCTACACTCACATTAGGATATGCAATACTTGCCAAACAATGACACATCATGAGCAAAACCTGGCCATGCCTCTGTAGCCAGTCTTCGAAGCTAGACCCTTCGCCCAATGGGCATTTGAATTTATCAAGGAAATTAACCCCAACTTGTGTGCCAACCATCAGTACATCCTAACTGCTACCAATTATTGCACTCGGTGGTCTGAAGCAATACCTTGTAAAAACAACACAACAGATGTAATCATAAAATTCTTGGAAGAAAACATCGTCACAAGATTCAGAATGCCCTTTGCTATATTATGTGATAATGCTCTGGCATTTTATTCAGCACAATTACTTGAATGGACCTATGACAAAAAGATCACTCTGAATTTTTCCAAAAACTATTACACCCAGGGAAATCGTGTTGTTGAATCGACCAACAAAAATTTACTTGAAGTGATCAAACACCTATTAGAATAGAACCCCCGGTACTGGCACCAAAAGCTTAGATTCACTCTTTGGGTGGATCATATCCAAATAAAGGAAGCCCTAGGAACATCCCCATTTCATCTGGTTTATGGCCAGAATCCAATATTCCCCATCAACTTATAGATCCCAGTTTTACAATTTATGCAGGAATTCAGCAACTAGGACAACATTGTGGAGGTTCGACTTTTGAACCTAGTGTAGATGGAGGAACAAAGAGATGCAACCCTTAATAATTTCACATGTCACCAAGTAGTAGTAAAATGATGGTTTGACAAAAGAGCCTAGTATAAGGCCTTTCATATTTCAGACTTGGTCCTCTTGTGGGACAAGGCCTGAGAAAAGAAGGGAAAGCACACTAAATTCCAACGGCTCTGGCTTGGACCATACCTAATATCTGAAACCTGTGGGGCTAACACTTATCGCCTCAACACTATGACCAGAGAGGCTATTCCATTTCTTGTCAATGAGAATTTTCTCAAGCATTACTTCAAATAAGTTAGGCGGTGAGTTGGCCCAAGGTCATAATATATGTATATTTCTTTTTTGTAAATACTCTTTCCCGGTGCTCTGTTCAGAGTGCCTTGCAAATAGTCTTGCTGGCCACCCTCTGAGGTTGCCTTTTCTTGGTTTTTTGTTTTCTTTTTGTTTCTCCTTGTTTTATTTTTCTTTTTGGGTTCCCAGCATGTTGCCTTCATCTTATAGACCGGTACGCTTTGCATAACATCTAGTCTTTGGAACGGTGCTTTATGCATGCCGGAGAGTTTGGAATCTATCATTAGCATGGTGGAATTTGTTCATGCTCTAGATTTATTTTGTGGTTATGGTAAAAGGTTATGCTTGATCTTCATCATATTCACATCTTGTCAGTCCTAGCATTAGTTAAAAGGAAAATTCAAGAAACAAGTAATCGGACACCCTGAGGGCAGATCGCTCGCACTGATTAATTAGCCAATTCTAAAATTCATTTAAAATATCCCAGGTCTAGAGCTTTCTCTCCTATTTAGTAATTTAACAGTGGGTGGTGAGGTGAAATAAGTACCACCATCAAAATTAGCTAAGCTTAATGTTTACGGTGAAAGGAGTACTGCCTCCCCACTCAGAAAAAGAAAGAAAGAAAGAATTGAAGAATGGAGAATTTTGGTATCTGGGGGAAACATGAAAGATATGATGACTTTGTCTTGATTCACTTAGTGCCTTCTCTCTATTTCTCCTGAAGGTCATTGACTTGATTTTCTTTCAAAGCTCACACTTCACAACTAAAGAAAAGTTGAAAGATTTTAATCATTGATAAACTGGATCTCTCTCAAACGCCTCATATCTTACAAGCAGAATGCTCCAAGTAAAGATTTATTCTGGTTGTGCTAACCAGAGATTCTGAAGTTCTTGAATGCACTAAGGCATCCATCCCAGATAGTCACCATTTTTTATGCCCTGCATACCTGTCCCTACATTTTGTAGGCAAAATGTTGGGTCCCCCTTTTCTCTTTTTCTCTTCCTTTGTTTTCTTTTATTTTCTTTGTTTTCCCTCCAGGATTTGCTTCCATGAGGTTTTGTATTTCTTTTGTTTTTCTTCCTTGTGTCTCCGGGACCCAGCCCCAGAGTTCATTTTTTCTTTCCAGAGTCAAATTCCAGACTCTGGGATTTTCTGCCATTATGTCTTCTTCTGTGAGAAGGTATGGTCACATGGAATCCCCGGTCCTGGAGTCCAGAGGTTTTTCTTGAACCAGAGTTGTCAGAAAAGAGAAACCTATTTTTACCCTAGGGGTATAAATGGAAGTTACCTATCATTTTGATAGTTACCGTAATTAAAACGCTTAGAGCATTTAGAGCGATATTGAGGTGATTAAGGCGATTAAACAATGAGTTTCTCCCTATGCTTAGTGGCTAATTGAACGTTGATTTCTAGTGTTTTCTTGTGATCATTTGAAGGTGGAACGATTGTAGAGTGTTTTCTGTGTTTTTCTTCCCTACCTCTTTCATGTTTCCAGGTTGGTTGTCATTTTTTCTTCTCTAGTTTTCCTTTCCTCTAGTTTTCCTTTCCTCTGGTTTTCTGTCTTCCCTTTTGTGGTGCTTGTTTTGTTGGCTTTTGCTTTCATTCATTTTTGTTTTCATTTTCTGCGTTTGCTCCTGGTTTAGCTCCTATTGGTGGGTTGGCCATGCTAGAGGGTTGTCCACCTGAGTTGTACATTTTCGTAGGATAGCTTTTGTGCCTTCATAAGTTCTGTACATTGTGTAAATACTCTGTACATTGTGTAAATACTCTGTAAATGTTGTATATACACCTCAGCTCTCTATATTTTAGTGTGTATACCTCTTGTATATCCTTCTATCTATTCAAGCTCATCGCGTTCCATCACTTTTTGAATCATTTTGTCGAGCTCGTCAAGAGGGAGTCACCACAGTTCAAACTCAGCACCTCGCTAGTTTGAGCCATGGCGGCTTTCTCTCTCCTATGTTCTGTCATCTTAATGGCAGGATTAATTTCACATGAGTGGGCATTCAAACCCCATCCCATCTTGCATTCAACTTCCCTTGTGTTGGCCCACTTATCACCATTAATGTCATTTACGCTGCCTGTCACATGGCCATGTGACAACCCATGTTAGTCGAGTATGGCTTCCTACTAGTCACATCGACACGACAACGACTAGTTCTTCCGAACTCTAGGTGCCGAGGCCCCTAGTTCCTCATTCCATATTTTTCATTTGGTTAAAATACCCTAGAGCCCCTGGGTGTTTTTTAGAATCTAGCTCATGTTTTTCTTAAATACTCCCAGATTTTTGATATATGCTAACACTTTTTAGACAGGTGCAGTTTGATCAATCTCCCCAGAAACCATAAAATTATTATTACTATACCATGTATTGATGTTTCTCCTATCTTGTAGGTTGTATATTGTGTGATCAAAATGTCTGAGGTGATCACTCCTCCTAATAGCCTGGAGCTACCTACTACCTCCACTCAGGCGGCCACAAAAACCAAGGCTGAAAAGATGCTAGAAAAGCTACCACTGACCTCGAAATACCTAAAGGAGGGAATTCTCCTGTGATCCAAGGTGGATTCCAAAGTCTAAGAAATAATAGACATAGAGCCCCGACTTTTGGCTAAAAATAAGGCTTAATCCAAGCCATCTACAGGATGAAGGCTGGCAGAGACAGCATGGCCACTCATTTGGCTGCCTCTGGCATTATTAAGGCTGAAAAATTTCTTTGTTCGATGTAATAACAATAATTGATACTTCAATTGGCAACATTGTACAATGCACCTACTCAGACTATTCTGCTTGCTGATTCCCAGCCATTACAATATCCAGCAACAATTGTTACTCTGGATGCAGCAACAATTGCCTCAGGGCTTGGGATTCCACAATTCAAGGGGTCCATCATCATCAACCGGGCAAAGTCATTATAGGATTTTGAGGAAGCTTCCCTTGTCTCTCGATAATATCTCAATAATCAGTGGCTGAAGTCCCTGAAAAGGGACTATAAAAGGATGAAGTTGGAAATTCCCCACAGGGATTTCAAAGAGCCCATTCAGGTGGGCATTATATTTCTATGCAGGATCTTCAGATTGCCCCATCCCCAGGATTTCTCAGCATAAATGTATTACTTTCTTTACTGCATCACCACCTACAACCAGAATTTCAACTGGGAAGCTATTATAGCCAATCATGTAGACACACAGCTGAAGGATGTCATCCAGAGTTCCAAGTTTTATATGACATCTTACGTGCTATGGCCACTAGCCCAACAGAGATCGGATTTTATAGGCTTGGGAATAGTAGGTGAACTTGGGAATGGGCCAGGCCAGTTAACACCATGGGATCATTATCCCCAAGTCTAATGGGAACTCAATTTCCTAAATTTCTCTAGGGTAAATGATGCTTTCATTTACATAAATATTCTAACACTTACCTGTGACTTCAGGTACTGGTTATCACAGGAGGCAATGAACCTGGTCAGTACTTATGGCCATTATTTTATTCAGTTCCAGCAACACACCTAGATTTGGGTGACCGACTTCTCTGGGAAACCCTATCTCCTTCACCAGTATTGTGGGGATAGAATTAATCTTTTGAAGTTCTGCCAGTAGATCTTAGAACTGCATGCCTTCATCACATTGAAGAAGGTCATTAACATCCCATTCCTCATTTCGTGTGGGAATTATATGTACAGCCTCACCACAGCAAGGGAGGCAGATAGTGAGTTGAAGAGCCTAGGACTAGTGGAATTCCACCACACCAGGAATAATTATGATCCTCTAGGAAAGATTGCCTTGGCACTTCCCCAGGCATCCCCACCACATAAGGAAGATATTGAAGATTTTTGGGTGGACTATCAGGATAGTTCTAATATCTAAGCCCATCAACATTCACATGTCCAAGGGATTCATGAAGGTGCTTGACCTTCAGAATTTTCCAAAGGGTTTTTCAGATGACGGGCCACTAGAAGACCCAACATACATGGGACAAGGATTAGACAAGTTGGATCCGCCTCTGGTGGATTGGGCCACCATAGAAGACTTGACAATTAAGGGAGTATGCCACCCTATTTTGGAGGCCAGTCACAAGTATTTTTCCCAGGTGTGTCCCAAAAGCACACGAAAGGGGTCGATTGTCCGAAGGTCCACTTTAGCTTCCACTGTCACCGCCGGACCTAGCACAAGTAAGGGGAAAGAAAAAGAAGATACCTTGGCTAAGGTACCTCCCCAAGATCCAACCCCCATAATGGTACAATGATAGAAACAAATGGAGTCAGCAAGGTTGGCCAGCCAATAGATAAGTACGTAAATATCCTCCAAACTCCTCGTGACTCCAATGACATCTATTTTCCTGACAAAATCCCCTTCTTTGGCTGCAATGATGAGAAGACAGACTTTCGCTAAGGTGGAGTCTACCAGTATTTTGGATACCAAAGTCCCATGGTTGAGAAAGAAGAAGAAAAAGGTTATCCCCACTCCAAGTGCGGCCGCTAGCCCCAATATGCCAGAAATGCCTCCAGTTGATGTCAGTTTGGACTCCCCAAAACTTGAGGATATTTTTGATTCCTCTCCCTTGCATGATGGTTTTGATGACATTTTCAAGATAGATGAACTCATGAACCTCCATGAGAATGAATATCACGTGGCAGAAGAGGTTGCCACCCAAGAGAAAGAGGATATCCCCATAGAAGGAGAGATCCTAGAACAAGAAGCTGTCGTAGAGAAAGAGGCCCAGGATGAAACACAAAAGGAGCCCAAATGAGAGAAGACACTAGTCCAAGGGACCAAGGATGAACCTAGGTAAATTATAGATGATCATCTAATGATTGGGGAAACTGGACCCATGGGATCAACTGTACCCCCATTCATCACACTTCAAACGCCTTCAGTTACTCTGAGTGACCAAATTCCCCAGAGCAGATTTGGTGAGGTATTAAAGGCAGCCGCAACATTAAAATTTGGCTAGAGACCTCACCCACCTCCAAAAGATGTTCCAATGGAGGGAGATGTTCCAATAGATGAGGCTAATGAGGCCGAAGAACAGAAATAGTAGAATGACCGGGAAGTCCCAGAAAATGTAAGTGTCAGATCAGTTGATGCTAGGAGGGATGAGGAAGTCCCCGAAGATACAGGTAATATTGATGCTAAAGAAGAATAAGTTTGAGATATCACAAAAGAGGATGCCAACATGGCAGAAAATACTGAGGCCTCCATAGAGTGGGAGCAAGAATAGGAACAAGACAAAGAAAAAGAGCCCAATGACATTGTACATTCCAGGAAGGCACCGCCCAATTCTGAAAAGAATTCGAATGCCCAGGTCTTAACAATAAAGATATCCTAGTTTCCCTAGTGGTTGGTAGAATTAAGAAAAATAAAGGCCCTAGCAGTCGCATCAGGTGTTCCACTCTCCTTGGCCAAAATGATGGACCAAAATGCAGAGGCTCAGAAGCCTAAGAAGGCACAGATAGTTCATGCCCTCCGGACTGGTCCAACAGGAAACACAATTGCAACTATTGCAACACCTCCTCCAGATGCAGATGCAGTGGCTATAAGGTGCAAAGATTACAACATTACAAAAGTGGCACTAGGGAGAAGAGATAAGAAGGGTGAACTAGACTTGCTAAGAGAGGCCACCAAAGCAGTGGAGGCCTGATATGTTAAATAGGGCCAGAAGCTATAGGAGGAAAGAGAGACCATTGCTACTCTCCTCGCACTTCTAGCAAAACTTACACAGCCTTTGGCCGAGATCCACCTGGAAACCTCTTCCTCCAAATTTTCTTACAAAGGGTGATTTGAATTCTCTCTGGGCCATGAAGAAGAAGGCATAGGCTATAGATGGGTGGGTCACCAACTAGATAGCTGCCATAAGACAATTTCTAGCGGTATCCCTCCCAGATCTTTACCAGGTCAACATCCTCATTAGCTAGGAAAATGGCTTAGCTCTTGTATATGATCAAGACTTAGAGAAAGTGATCACGGCTCAATATCCCTTGGGCCTATTTAAGGCATTTTTGGTTGGAGTATTGTGAGTCAATCCCTTCACCACCGGGACATGTACCCCAGAGGAATATGTCCTCAGTAAATTTGATGAATGGATGGAATCCCTGTATCTGGTTGCCGGAGATTTTGACCAGGGAAAGTTATCAAGATTATCTAAGATGATGATCCAGTAACACAATGTCATGAAGATGGTAGATGAGTTCTGGAATGGGGCCAGAGAGGTTGAGGAAAAGTTGGAGGCTATTTGCAATCGATGGGACAACATTAAGGACATAGAAAAAGAAAGCGTAAGCCAAGTATTGGAAGCATTCAAAAATAGAAAGGAACAATAAGGTTCTCTGGAGTTTGGAGAATTCCATCGACCATGCTTATGTTGTATTCTTTTTTATTTGAGCATTAAACTCTAGGATCTCGGAGTTTTAGATCTACAATTTTGTATTCTTTGGATGACCTGTGTCCTGGTTTCCAAAGCTGACTAGTCACTTTCAAATTAGTTAATAAGGGTGTCAAAAGGTGGGTGACTCCATCAAGGCACATCGGCTTGACAAGAAAGTTTTGACAAGTGGTCTTTCCAAGGCATCGCTCCAACATTACACCTATTGCATTAGAAATAGGGAGCCATTTTCCATTGATGAGGCATGTAGCCTCGATCCCCGGGGGATTGGATTTCTTCTTTTCTCCCTCCAGCTCTCTTCTCGAGGCCGATTCTTCCACTCCTCCTTTCTTGTCTCATTCTTCTGACATGTCAGACCTTTTCTATCTCGGGGTCTTTGTAGCATGGTGCAGGTAGTACCAGCCAAAAGAAATTGTATTTTATTATTTAAGTGTAAAATAAGTTAGGTTAGTTTTAGGGTAAACTTGTGTATAAATAATAAGTCCAACCTCATTCTTAGGGTCGGCAAAATTGATGATTTTGCAGTCCATAGCTATAGCATTTTTAGTTCTCATTTCTTGTAGTTGCAGAGCTCAATGCTCCTTTGTCTTTAGAATCTTTCAGTAGATAGATGCTCCCCTAGAGCTTGTTGATGTACTCACCAGTGATGCTGGAACACCATTAAGGAAGAAGGATTCTGGAAATGTTGTTGTTGGTCTCTCGATCCATGACTTAATAATTTTTGAGCTGTATGTTTCTTATGTCCCTTTCTCTAATGTTTTAAGTAGATTAACGACCTTCTTTTTCCTCACTATTGAATACATATGAACTGATGGTTTTGTGTGCATTCAGTATTTTACTGTAGCATGTTAGAGCTCAGCTGATTTTTTGACTGTATTTGCATGACTATAAATAAATTAAATACTTCTAACCCTGGAATATCTTTTGAAGTTTATTTCATGATTAACAAATGCTTGTAGGAGACCCTACTTACCTAAATCCCTAGAGAAGATGAGCTGAGATAACCAGCTATCCCCCTGAACAAAATAGTCACAATGCCCAGCTTAGCTCTCACACCGTCGAGACTCAACTCTCACATGCTTAAAGGCCTGGAGAATCTCATTTCTCTGGACAACCTTTACAGGCAAAGTTTGTCGGTACTCCAATACCCAGTGAAAACTTACATCTGTTGGCGGACCTGGTCACAAACCCACGTCAATAGAAACTGGCACTAGAAGGAGGGCATGAGCTCATCCCCTTCTGAGGATTTAGATTTTACACCGCCGGAAGTTCCCCAACCCATATTTTTAGGAAGCAGGCCTATAGTGGGATTGGATCATTTTCACTATCCTGATTCAAAAGAATCCTTAGATAAGCCCCCAATCCCAGAAGGTTTGTCAAACTCAAGCCTCTTGCTCGAAAGAAACAGACCCTGAAAGCCAAGCTAGCTAACATTGTCTGGGGATCAACTATGTCTTAGAATACCCAAGTCTCCTAGGAAACCCCAGGGATTAATATTTAGCTTCAAAAAAATCCAACACCCCTAATGGCTGCTTACTTTCGTAACATTGGGTCCCTGATGGGAACTTTTTTGGGTGCAACCAATGACCTCCATACGCACCTAGAAAAGATTTGTCACTGATATGAGCACTTAGGCTCACAAACTACAGAAGAGAATCTATAGGCATAGAAAGATGCCATGAACTGACACCAGATCAAACATCAAGACATTGTGACCCAAATGTTCCCTCTGTCCCTGCGACAGAACAAGCTAAACTGGTACCTCAACTTGCCCACCAAATCAATCAATAGTTGGAAAGACATGGAGGACGCCTTCTTGGTGGCCTTTCGCATACATGTGGACCCAATGTGGTCCCACATCCAGTTCATCTCCATTAGGAAAGAACCAAATGAGCCCCTTGCATCATTCAATCATAGGTTCGAACGCGTCTTGAAGTGGTACACGTGCCCTTCATCCCATCCTTGAAAGTGACAATCTAGACATACTTGAACGCAATGGACCCTTTCATTTCCATTCTCTAATGGAGAACTACCACCGCCACTGACCGAGAAACTCTGGAGAAGGTTTACAACCTAGCTTTGGAGTTGTCCCATGGTCTTTATCAAATCTCCAGGCAAGATTGGGTAGAGCATGCCTTTCAACATGATCCTTGGCAGAACTTATTATGCTGGGGGATACAACCAAAATTAGGCAATGGGTTCTGCTGTGATGGCCATGAATCCCCCACCACCGCCAATAGACCAGCAGGCCTAGTACGTATACTCATTGCAAGCCTAGACAATACTGGGCCTAGAATTCATTCCCTGGAACCAGCCATAGTAAACACAACAACCATAGACACAACCTCCCAGAGTGCCTTTCTTCAAGTCACCCATGGCTAGAGGATTTCCACCCTCGACTCTGGTACTCACTCCTACCTTGCCCGAGAGCCAAAAACAACAACCGTCACATTATGATGTGAACACCCAGCTGTCCGCCGAGGTTGAATCCACCCGGTGACTATTGTCATCACTGATGGTGGACGTGGGACAACTAAAGGTGGGGTCTCTTGCACCCCACAATACCAATTCCTAGAGAGGGAATGTCTTCTCCAGCTAGCAAAATAATAATTCCAGAGGAAGGAATTACAACAACAGGCCTTGGCCCAACCAATAGAAATAGAGTAACAACACTAACATCAGAGGTCCTCCTCTGAATAAAAACACCAATCAGGGTGGTCCTAGACCTTCCCATTTTGTTCTAGTCATAGAACTCTAGTCCTTGACCAATTTTTATAGATTGCATGATACAGGCTCCCATTCTGAGGTGAATTGTCCCACACTGGAGAAGGTCATCATGATGTCCCAGCTGGAAAGACAAAAAACTACTGATTCTACTCCTTCAAAACCACCTATTCAAGATCCAACTCACGGTGCCTTCACCTATGAGACCTTCTTCTTTGGAGTAGACAAAGGAGATGAAGAAGAACCTAGACTATAGGGGCTCTTTGACAAATCTATTATGTCCTTTGAGGCCAGTGCCTTCACCAACCCCCAGACTCCCTACAACACCTAGAGTCAAGTTGGTAAAGGACCAGTTTACATGCCCACGCCTCCCAAAGACACCACTCCCAAGGATAACACAACTGATCATCCCTTCCTGCCGAAAGGGTCTAGCTCTAACCAAGATAAGGACCCAGGTGAGGGAAGCCAACAATTCCCCAGAGGGAGGTTTAACATCACAAAGGCGTTAGAAAAAACTACCACCTCCATGACCTTGATGGAGGTTTTGCTAAATTGTCCCAAGTAGAGGAAGTACCTTCAGAAGCTCTTGGGAAACTTGGAACAGTCAGTCGCCTACCCAAGACTGTCACTTTTGATGATGCCAATGCGACTATCTTCCAGGGAAATACTGAGGATCCTCCCTTTTTACTAGGCTTAAATATACAAAGGAAGAACCTTTACAACTGCTTGGTAGACTCCAGAGCTTTGGGTAATGTCATGCCTTTATCCATATGCTAGAGGCTCAGATTTTATCCTACTCCATCTAATGGCGCAATAGTCCAACTAGATAAAAACTGCTATAAAAATGGTAGGTAAGCTAAAGAATGTCTGGATTCAGCCAGTGATTTTTTTACTGGCTAATATTCGCCAATTGGCTAATTTTTTAAATTTGAGAATCCAAATTTGGCTAATAATTCAAGATTTAAGGCGACCTAAATTGCCAAACTTTTACAAAATTTTATTTTAGAAATATTTAAATCGCCAAATAATTTATTT
>MU224940.1:549432-574038 GCA_018584345.1 Thuja plicata
AATATATCATAATTGTTAGTTATAGTAGGGTTGTGTCACCAATATTAGTTGTCATTATTGATTTAAAATATAATCTAGTGATCTTCATTATATTCCATGAGGCAAAAATGTTACTATCTTATTTGTAGCGCTTATTGGGGCTAAGACTTCCTTTCGATTGTTGATAAATCAATGACACTAAAGAAATTTTAGGTCCTATTATAATAATAAAAATAGCGATACATTTATCTCACACAATACAATGAGGATTATTTGATTATATTTTAAATAAATGGTATAAACTAGATACTATAGAGTTCCCTTAAACCCATCAAATATTTTCATAGTTAGCCTAATAATTTTCTATAAGAACACTTTTTTCTTTAAATATAATTATTTTCCATGTTCATTAATGAAATTTTGGTTATTTCTTGAGATTCACCAATATTGTGTACAAAAAAATTGTGACTAAAAAATATTCGCCAATACAAATAATTTGTTTTCCCAAAAAATTGAGAGATTCGCCAATAGGAATTAATTTCTTTAAAAATAAAATGAAAGATTTGCCAGGATTTTATATATTTTTCTAGAGGGGGGCTTCTTAAAGTTATCCCTGGATTCAGCTCATCCAAGACCCCAGGATAGCAAGCGTAATTGACATCCAAGTGGTGGACATCCCAGAGACCTATGGGATGTTGCTAAGTCAGAATTGGTCCAAGTCCCTTAACAGGTATTTCTCTACCAACTTTTCCCACTTATGGCTCCCTTGGGAGGGAGAATCTAACCAGATTCAGGTAGAAAGTGAGCCCTAGATGAAACAAGCCCTCACTGAAGTTGGGATGGTGAATGAAGTCCTTTTCTCTGAGACTTCCCCTGGGGTGTACCGACCACTATAAATATTGACCTTTGATTTCACCCCTGGGGAAGATGCCATTGTTTCTTAGAGGATGTGTTGGTTGTATTTCTTGCTTTGGTAGTTTTCTTGGTTCCCTGTCCTTTTCTCTGTGATCTGGTGGTTTCAAATCAGCTGTCTCTCGTTCCTTTTGGCCTTACTTGTGCCAAGTTTTTAGGTTTTCAAGTCTGAACTTACCTCAATTTGTAAAACCCTGAAAACCCTAGGTTTTCCAAGTGTTAAACGTTAAAAAAAAACCCTAGGTCATATCGTTCTATTTCAATGTTACTTTTTCTATCCACTTAAGGCATGTGTTTCATTAAGGTCGCCTCGTTGCATTACTCCAACCGAATATTCCTTATGTTTTCCCGACTTCGCATTTTCCTTTTGTCACTCGGTCTCTTTTAACTTCAGAATATTCCTTTGGCCTTCTGAGACTCAGCGATTCCTTCATGTCGGGTAGTCGCAAGATAATTATATCATAAGCTTTATGCAGAAGGGACCCACGGCTTAGTCGGGTAATCACGGAAAATTCTCAACAATTATCAAAATCTCTTCAGACTTCGCAATTACCTTTTGTCGCTTTATTGCCAAGTGAATAAAAGTTAACAGTTAATCGGGGCCTTCAGTAACGTGGTCTCAAAAAGGAATAGCAGTTAAGAGATTTTAACTGAGACTACGCGACTAACCGTCTAAGGTTTGCAGTAAAGTATAGTCAGGATGTCGCCAGAACAAGATGATGATTCAGTTCTCCATTTTGCAACAAGTGAACTAATGATTGTGTGACATGTGTCATAAGGTAGGTGGACGTTAAAGGATTATCGCATGGTCACTAGAAGTAAAAAGTGGACTCAGCGACAATGAGACTAAGTGTTTTCCTTACAGTCGCGGTGTCTGAGAAAGAGTTAAGGGTATGCATGAATATTTGGCGATTAAGCGATGACCGTAGGATAAAGAGATCAGAGGATCTAACGGTGGTCGCAAAGTCTGAGAAGAAAAGTTCCCAAAGGGAAAATTCCTCCTGACTTGGCGATTAAGGTATGTCGCATAGTCATTAGAAGTGGAAAAGGGGCGCATGTAACCTGTTATGGTAAAATTAAATATTCAGGACTTGTATTCCGCGATCGGGCGACTAGGTGTGGTCGCATAGTATTGACATGGAATAAAAACACTCAGTGACTAGGAGATAACCGTAAGAAGTCAAGGGAAAGGGTTAGTCGCAAGGTCTCAGAAAGAATAATGAGTTAGTCTTAACTATGCGCGACCTTGATTTTAGATGGGTCGCGTGATCGCTAGATGGTGATTCGGGTCAGCCAAGGGTAAGAAAATGCATTGTCGCTATGTCTTGAGATAAACCATGGGTTAGTGACAGAGGCCCATGACAAAGAGACTTCATGCAGTCGCGCAGTCGCTTGATCACAAAATCTAAAAAATGGCGGAAGTTTTTTGATATGACAGTATGAATCGCTCGATAACCAATCACTGGCTTGCATTTTGATTACTGTGCAAAAAGAGTAGCTAAGATGTAAGACAGTTAACGAATCACAGTGTGACATGTCAGATCTTTTAAATGTTGTATGATTGTTCTGAGGATTCATTTTTGAAAATTTGATTTCCTGTCAAGCTCAGGAACTACGGCTAGGTTTTCATTCAAGTTCATAGCATGTCAAATTAATGACAGAACTGATGTTTCCAAATTATGAGCTGCATACTCTGAATGGTGGCTATAAGGATTTGATAGTGCATTCATTTTCATTCACCGTTCTTTCAGTTTATAGAGCCCAAGTTGTTAAGTTTTCAGAAAAAAGAGATATTTTGTTCAGTTTGTAGTGTTTCCAAAATTGATCAAAGAGTTCTAAATTTCAAGAAATTATGCACAGGACAGTCAGCTGATCCCTGAGATAGATTTGTTTCAATATCGGTAAGGAGTAAGAGATTCAAGAAATTGCAAGTATGAGCGGGGCTATGAGTGTTGCTTCGACAAGTGGAGGAAGTGAAGAGGAATAGAAAGGAAAGGTGAGTTTTTCTGATGAATTCCTCCGTCTCCTGCCTGGTTCAACATAGAATAAAAAGGATAATGCTAATATCCTCATTGATGAGTACAAGGACATTCAAGATGCTATGACTCCAGGCACAATAGGTTTCTCCCTGTTCACTTATTTCTATAAAAATTCTGATAAGCCCATCCCAGTATCAAACCCTTGGACCTGTGGTTTGGCTAGGTTACTGGTTCCTGATGTCTTCCTAGATGTAGACCTATTCTTAGACCTAGCCAATCACTATGATGTTTTGACAAAGACCATCAAAAGGGATGATGGCACTGCCCTTTTAATTTTGAATAGAAACTCATTCATGCAGGCTTTTGGCTTATTTAGCACCATGTCTACTAAAATTGACATAACAAAGTAGGAGAAGAGGTATAGTTTGAAGCCTGGTATTGCTAAAGGCTTATTGCAGAAACACATGTTGAAAGAAGTAAAAAATTATTTAGATCCTATGTCAGGGGACCGCCCATATTATTATAAGGATCTACACTTCTACATTAATTATATCTCTTATGCTTTGTGTAGAGTGCTAGGAAGAGATGGAGATGCAGAAAAAATCAATGCTGGCATCCTGATGATGGTGCTAGACTTACAAGAGGTGCATTCAAGCACCAGCTATGATTATATACAACASMTAATTGATGAAATGCATGAGGGTTTCATTGCAACCCAGAAAAGACTAAAGAATCCAAAGGAGAAGGAGCCTAAATTCTTGCATTACTCAGTTCTTATGCATCTCCTCTTGTATTTCAATTTTGTAATTATGGATGTTCATAATTTAACTCCTCAGAGATTTTACCAGTCGGCACCAAATCCCATCCAATTTTGGGTTAGGGTTTGGAATTACACTTCTAGGGAGTGTGACTACTGTGCTTTTCAGAATTGGATTGTGTATCCAATAGTGCAAAGTTTGGGAACAAGTAGGACAAGATTCCCATTGAAGATCATACAATTGCTTAGGCCCTATGATTATATAGATAATTGGCCTGGAAAACATAATTGGGGTGATTTCTTCTTGGAGGAGAATTATACCATTATCAGGGTATATGGGTGTATTCACCCACCTCATTTATTACCATATCATGTGCGTGCAATAGTGGCTACAATGGAATTCATATGGCAGTTATTATTAACAGATAATGATCACTTTGCACCGCACAAAAAGGGGACTATAACCCCTAGGAAATTCAAGATTCTCAACTTTACAATTGGTAAAGGTGCCATTGATGAAGTAGGTCAGTGGTTGGAAAGATATAGAATGGGGGCAGCCCCCTATAGATACATTGATCCAGAAGGCTTCATGGCAGGGGTTAGAAAATTGTATACTCCTACAATCCCTAATACGAATGTCCACTGTGAGTGCATAGAAGAAGATGAAACAAGGAACATCTTGGATGAAGATGACATTCATATAAGAAGATTGAGAATCTAGGATTTGTTGAAGCTGCAGAGAAAAATAAAAAGAAATGGGTTGTCTTTTGGGGGTTTTTACCCCGACCTCCCATATTTTGATAGAATTAAGGCCATGATAGATAACTATTATGTGCTTGTAGAGCAACTGGATACAGTTCTAGACAAGAAAGGTGCTCAGACACCTGAACACTCAGAGTCAGAATATGATAGTGGTAGTGACAGTGATTATGCACGTCCTACTATGTATCCTTCACCACAACAAGCCTCAGAGAAAGAAATGGCTAAGATCCCACAATTGCAGGGAGTAGAGGGTCACATTATAGATCTGACAGTTGCTACCCAACCTGATGATGTAGAGGAGCCTACTGCAAAGAGGAAGAAATTGAAATTAGGGCAACCTTCAATGAAGGGACAAAGTAAGAAAAAAGACAAGGCTAAGGCCTTAGTACCTGGTACTAGGTTATATGATCATAACCTAAGAAAGGAAATCAGGGAAGACAAGAAGCAACGGCCTGACCTAGAAAATGAAGTTGAGATACCACTAAAAGATTATGTTGATAAAATATTGCTTCATCAACAAAAATTTCTAGATGATGATAGCTTTATTAAAATAGAGGAGTTTAAAGACTTCCTAAGATGGCATAAAATAGAGAAAACAAGATCCTAATTAACTATGGATGGAAAAGAAACAATAACAAATGAATCCCTAGTGGCTTTACAGAATTATGATCCTAAAAATGAGGATATTTCACCCAAGGATGCTAGGAAGATGGTGCTAGGAAGTGGAATATTATTGGCTGAAGGATGGGATTTGGCATCTGCATTCATCATAGACCATATTAGAAAATAGCCAGATCTCAAAATGGCTAGTGAGGTCCAGATGGGAGATATGATAAAAGGATTTGGGTATAGCCCAAAATCTCAGGCTTTTGCAATGTGGAGCCTAAGCCCAAAAGACCAAAAGCCCCAATTAGTAAATATTTAAGAAAATATGGTGGGCAATCAAATGGTGTGGTCTGTACAAAATACAAGGGACTTAGAAATCTCCCAAATTATGACACACTGGGCTCACCTGAATGAAGACAAGACTAAACAATTGTCTGAAAGGTATAGTTCTTTGTTGGAAGAAACAAGTGCATTGTCTAAGGACAGGGATATGTGCCACATACAACTGTACCAGTGAGATCAGTTGATCAAGACATTAACAGAAGAATTGGAGGCAAAGCCTGAGGTGGTATATGTACCTGCATAACCACCACCAATGCAAATTGAAGATAAGCCTAAATCAGAAGAGGCTGTGGAACAAAAGGTAGATGAAGAAAAAGGAAATGCAATTGCTTTGAAGGCATTGAAAGGCATACTACAACATAGAATTGAGATTCTAAAGGATAAAATTGATGTTGTAGTCAATACATACAATAAGTTGCCATCTTTTCATACTGAGGTAATGGGGTACCTTGCCATTCTAAACCCATACTTTACTAAGTGATCTGCTAGGGTAAATTTATTTGAGAAGTTGTCATCTTTACAAGACATAAGACCAGATTTTCCTGAAATAGTAACTGAAGTGAGAGATGAGATCTAAAGAATCAATATTGCTCTCTCATTCTTTAAAGGAAAATTAAATCAAATAGAGGTTAAATTGAGCCTCTTTTCAAATGATCTTAATAAGTTTGTTCCCTCCCTAAGGGAAGATGATTACCAAGTAAAGGCTATAGATGCCTGGAAGAGCGAATTTGACAGCAAGATGCCTAGTGAAGAGGCATTTCTCTTGGGAGCAGATGTTGATATAGAAGGATTCAATAAAATATTGGATGAAGCCTTCAAAGAAGAAGCTGATATCAACAAGTTCCTACTTGATGTCAAAAACATCACTGATGCTAGATGGGATAGACAAAAGGTGCAAGTAAAAAGTACTCAGGACTTCAAGTGGCCATTGGATGATGAATTAAAAGCTTGGGAAGTGATGACTACACCAAAGAAAAAGAAGCCTATAGTAGAAGAAGAAATCTTGGACGATGAGTAAGGTGAACACTTGGCACTGCACTGTTCAAGACAAGAAGGACAGTTATTGCAAAAGGAGAATGTAGGTGAGTATGCAAGCAAAGCTATCTGGACTCAATATAAACACTACTAGATACCTTCTACATCAATCTGATTGCAATCGCCAGATCGGGTGAAGAACCAAGAATATCTGTTATATGTTTTTGACTTGGTCTTTCTACCGCTTTCTCTCTCTTTCTTTTTGTCTCTCTTGTAACTTTAGGGTTAGGTTTTCTTTGACCATCCAAAGCTTGTTTCATCTTTAAGGGATTCCAAGATGGTCAAGAACCTATATATATAGCAAAAGAGTTGTAATTAAAAAGGGGTCTTTGATGTTGGAATGTTTTGGAAAAGAGATAATATATTGTAGAATTCAGATGTTCTAAACTTCTGAAGTTGTATAATCTTTTATGTATAGAAAGCTGGATCATATAAATAAGATACGGTGCAATTTTACTCTCTTCTACTGTTGTCTCTTTATTCTCTATGTATGCTCTTTTATGTTAAGTTTACAAGGTATTCTGAAGCATTTTGGTTATTAGGTAACTATCTGATTTCTTGCAAGTTTCTTTTAAGGAAAGAACTAAGTTTTGTGAGTAGTTTCAGGGAGCATACTGCTTTGTTTAAGGATTTGATACAATAG
The DNA here is from genome assembly GCA_018584345.1 of Thuja plicata. Classification (NCBI taxonomy): domain Eukaryota; kingdom Viridiplantae; phylum Streptophyta; class Pinopsida; order Cupressales; family Cupressaceae; genus Thuja; species Thuja plicata. The sequence goes on from MU224940.1 coordinate 556,448, forward strand.
TTTTGAGGTGATAGGGTAACTTGTAAGGTAACTTATCTGAATTGCATGTGGGTTGTAAAGCAGCTTACTATATTTTGTTTCTATGAGATCTTAGCTTATTTGACTCTATAGCCCAAAGGATAGGCACTGGTCCATAAATTAGTCTGATAATCTATCTTTGTCTAAGTTATTCCAAGATATCAAAACCAATTCAATCAAAATACTCTTGTTACTAAGAACAAACAAACTGAATTCAGTAAGGACCTATGTCAGCAGGACAGTGTCCATTTTAGTGATTCCTTGGAGAGTGAATTATTAGGTTATCCCTCCTACAAGAAAAGGAAGAAGGATGAAAATCCTTATATCAATGGTTTTTGCTATATTTAAGACCATAAGTTTGTATGGTTAAATCTTGCATCTGATTATGCTTGGTCATTTGCAAGGTGATTTATCAGTTGGTTTAACAAAGGTACATAGTAAATCAGTGTCCACACTATAACATACTGTGTAAACAGCAATCATAAAAGGTAAAACCTGCCTGAGTATATGTGGAGCTCAAAAAGGAAGAAGGACCTTATCCAGTCCTTAGAAATTAGGATTTTCTTGTCTCTGAATCAGTATTAGAAGGCATAGTGTTCAAGTAGTCATTTCAAGCATTGTGATTCATACAAGAAAAATCCCTAACAGGATGCAAGACTTGGACAAAAAATTAAGGGGTGAGGTTAACTCACAAGGTACAATGGTGACCCCTGCCATTCTCTTGTCTGACACTTGGTGCCGGCTGCACTATCAAAAACATTCAGACCTAGAGTGTGAGCCCTATTTTTCTACTGCTACCTAACATATCAATGTCCTTAGGGAGAAGGAACACCTTTTGTATATGCCTAGACCCAGCGATCACTTTGGTGATCTCTCCATGATGTCACTAGTCTAGGAATCCCAACCGAAGGCTTCTCTAGAGGGAAACCTCACCCATGTGCTATCAAATCTAGAGGAAAATCCTCCCAACCTTCCCAAAAAAAATCCAAAGGCCACTTCTCCCTCCCAGCCCCAAATAATGAACAGTAATTTGTGGACCTTGAAGTTTGATGGGTCCCAGTCCAAATAGGGCTGTGGGGCCAGAGTGGAATTGATCAACCTATGGGAAAAATCCTTCATCGCATCTTATAGGCTATAGTTCAACTACATGAAAAATGTTACGAAGTACAAGGCCTTGGTCCTTGGACTCCTATTTGCACTAAGAAAGGGAATCACTTGCCTCCAGGCACTGGGTGATTCATAGTTGATTGTAAAGAAAGTTCAGAGCCAATACACTTGCCACGATAAAAGGTTGGATTTTTGGATGCCCTCGCCATATCTTCCAGCACTCTTGAGCCAATGGCTAGCTCCCAGCTCTGGAAATTTTCTATTGAGATGATCCCCACCCCATCCATCCCATACAATGTCACCCATTTTCAATTTTTTGAAGATGACCAGCATATCTTTTCCTTCATGGCCAACATTGGCATTTTTGAAGACTAGATAGTGGAAGAAAGAGATCATGATGATACTGGGCAGGGTGAAGAAGATGATGGGATCATAGACTTACCAACCAACACTATCCCTAAGGGGATGGTAGCACTAGAACAAGTCTTCGACTCGGACCCTTGGGGCTGGGAAAAGATATCATCCTCCTCTGAGGGAGGAAAATTTGAAAAAGTGAACATCGGCTAGGCTAGTGAAGAAAAACTTGTACACATTGGCACATCCTACTCCCCTGAGGAGAAGGAGAAGATTCTCGCAATTCTCTAAGAATACATCAATGTAATTGCATGGGAGTATGAGGATTTCAAGACCTACGATACCACCATCATGACCCATACCATCCCACTAAAACCTGATGCTAATCCCTTCTGACAAAAGTAAAGACCGGTTAACCCACTGATCAAGCCTCTAATTCATCAAGAGGTTCAAAAACTACTGTCATCCCTGATCATCTTTCCCATCTGACATACTACATGGGTTTCCAACCTCATCCCTATGAGGAAGAAAAGAGGTGAGATCCACTTTTGCATGGATTTTTGAAATTTAAACAAGGCATCAAAGAAGGATAATCACCCTCTCCCCTTGTTGGATGAGGTACTGCAAATTGTGAATGGATCATCAATGATTTTCTTCCTAGATGGGTACTGTGGGTATAAATAGGACATGGTTAAGTACGAAGATAGAGACAAAATAGCATTTACCAGTAGGTAGGGAATGTTTGCATACCAGAGAATGCCCTTTGGCTTGATCAATGTAGGGGCCACATTTTAGAAGGCTATGGATATTGCGTTCGAAGGTCTAGTGAACTGGTGCTAATCATCTACATGGATAATTTGACCATCTTTTCTCAGGACAGGCGTGATCATTCTACCCACCTCGTCTAGATTTGTGAGAGGTGTCACTAGTATGGAATATCTGTCAACCCTAAGAAATGTATATTTGGGGTCACTAAAGGGAAGCTACTCAGGCATATTATCTCTGAGAAGGGTATATTCATTGACCCCGAGAGAGTTGAAGCACTACTAAATCTAAAAATTCCTGGTAGCAAGAAGGAGGTGAGATCTTTCTTTGGGAAGATCAATTTTCTCTGATGATTCATCACTAGATTCACTGAAATAGTAAAGCCACTCAATGAAATGATGAAGAAAGATAGTAAGATTGAGTGGAATCCTAAGGAAAAGTGGACATTCACCCAGATAAAACAAACGATTGTGGAGGCACTAGTCTTAGCTAGTTCAGACTATTCCCTCCCTTTTCACATATACTCCTTTGCCTTGCCGCATTCTACCATGGCAGTATTGACCCAGAAGGTCAAGGGGGAATAAAAACCAATAGATTTCATGAGCTCCCCCTTTAAGAAGGTTGAAGTCCGGTATTCACCTTTGGAAAAGTAGGCCTTTGCTCTCGTTCACACTATGAAGAAATTTTGGCATTACATCCTCCAGAGCAAGGTGCATGCTATCATCCCAAACCAAGTTGTTAAGTCTCTATTGATGCAAATAAAATTGGGTGAAAGATAGGGAAAATGGATGGCCATCCTCCAAGAGTACGATTTGGAAATGCAACCCATGAAGATAGTCCGAGGCCAGGGACTATGTAGAGAGATGGTAGAAGAAAATCCCAACATCGAATCCCAAACATACATAGTGGAGTCCATCATTCAAGATCTGTGGTATACCGACCTAGTATACTTATTATTAAACACCAGATGCCTGGAGGAACTACCCCCAAACAAACGTCACACCCTATGATTGAAAAATATGCACTTCATGATAAAAAAATGGAACACTTTTTCACATGAATTATGAAGGGGTATATCTCCGGTGCATAGACAGGACCAAGCTACAAAAATGATTAATGAATTTCATGGGAAGTTTGGAACTAGTCATAGCTCAGCTGATGCCACTACCCATCGGATCCTCTGGTTTGGATACTATTGGCCCTATATCTTCAAATATTTCTACACTCACGTTAGGAGATGCCATACTTTCCAAACAATGACACATCGTGACCCAAACCTGGCCATGCCTGTGCAGCCAGTCTTTAAAGCTAGGCCCTTCACCCAATGGGAATTTGACTTTATCAAAGAAATTAACCCCAAATCATCTACCAACAATTGGTACATCCTAACTACTACCGATTATTGCACTCGATGGTCTGAAGCAATACCTTGTAAAAACAACACGATAGATGTAGTCATAAAATTCCTGGAAAAAAACATCGTCACAAGATTCAAAATGCCCTTTGCTATTGTATGTGATAATGGTCTAGAATTTTATTCTACACAATTACTCGAATGGACCTATGATAGAAAGATCACTCTGAATTTTTCCAGCAACTATTAACCCCAGGGAAATAGTGTTGCTGAATCAACCAACAAAAATTTACTTCAAGTGATCAAACACCTATTAGAATAGAACCCCCGGGACTGGCACCAAAATCTTAGATTTGCTCTTTGGGCGGATTGTATCTGAATAAAGGAAGCCCTAGGAACATCCCCATTTCATCTAGTTTATGGCCAAAATCTAGTATTCCCTATCAACTTACAGATCCCAATTTTACAATTTGTGCAGCAATTCAGCAATTGGGACAACATTATGGAGGTTCGACTTTTGAACCTAGTACGGATGGAGGAACAAAGAGATGCAGCCCTTGAAAATTTTGTGTGTCACCAGGTAGTAGTAAAATGATGGTTTGATAGAAGAGCTTAGTATAAGGCCTTTTAGATTTTGGACTTGCTCCTCTTGTGGGACAAGGCACGGGAAAAGAAGGGAAAGCACACTAAATTATAATGGCTCTGGCTTGGACCATACCTGATATCTGAGATCTATGGGGCTAACACTTATCACCTCAATACTATGACTAGAGAGACCATTACATTTCCTTTCAATGGGAAGTTTCTCAAGCATTACTTCAAATAAGTTAGGCGGTGAGTTGGCCCAAGGTCATAATATATGTATATTTCTTACTTGTAAATACTCTTTCCCAATGCTCTGTTCGGAGTGCCTTACAAATAGTCTTGCTGGCCACCCTCTAGGGTTGCCTTTTCTTGGTTTTTTGTTTTCTTTTGGTTCTCCTTGTTTTCTTTTTCTTTTTGGGTTCCCAGCATGTTTCCTTCATCTTGTAGACCGGTATGCTTTGCATAACATCTAGTCTTTGGAACGGTGCTTTATGCATGCTGGAGAGTTTGGAATCTATCATTAGCATGGTGGAATTTGTCTGTGCTCTAGAGTTATTTTATGGGTATGGTAAGAGGTTATGGGTGATCTTCCTCAGATTCACATCTTGTCAGTCTGAGCATCATTTAAAAGGAAAATTCAAGAAATAAGTAATCGAGCACCCCGAGGGCAGATCGCTCGCACTGATTAATTGGCCAAGTCTAAAAATCATTTAAAATATCCTAGGTCCAGAGCTTTCTCTCCTATTTATTAATTTAATAGCGGGTGGTGAGGTGAAAGAAGTACCACTGTCAAAATTAGCTAAGCTTAATGTTCATGGTGAAAGGAGTACCACCTCCCCACTCAGAAAAAGAAAGAAAAGAAAGAACTGAAGAATGGAGAATTTCGGTATTGGGGGGAAACATGCAAGATATGATGACTTCACAACTGAAGAAAGGCTAAAAGATTTGAATCATTAATAAACTAGATCTCTCTCAGACGCCTCGTATCTTACAAGCAGAATGCTCCAGGTAAAGATTTATTCTAGTTGTGCTAACCAGATCTTCTAAAATTCTCGAATGCACTAAGGTATCCATCCCAGATAGTCGCCATTTGTTACACCTTACATACCTGTCCCTACATTTTGTAGGCAAAATGTTGGGTCCCCCTTTTTGATTTTTCTCTTCATTTTTTTTCTTTTGTTTTCTTTGTTTTCCCCCCAGGCTTTGATTTTGTGAGGTTTGTCTTTCTTTTGTTTTTCTTCCTTGTGTCTCTGGGACCTGGTCTCAGAGTTCATTTGTTCTTTCCAGAGTCAGATTCTAGACTCCAGGATTCTCTTCCATTATGTCTTCTTCTGTGAGAAGGTATGGTCACATGGAATCCCAAGGCCTGGAGTCTAGAGGTTTTTCTTGACCTAGAGTTGTCAGAAAAGTGCAACCTATTTTTACCCTAGGGGTATAAATGGAAGTTACCTGTCATTTTCTCAGTTACCATGATTAAAACACTTAGAGCACTCAAAGCGATAGTAAGGTGATTAAGGCGATTAAACATAGAGTTGCTCCTTGTGCTTAGTAGCTAATTGAATGTTGATTTGTGGTGTTTTCTTGTGATCATTTGATGGTGGACCGGTTGTAGAGCATTTTCCATGTTCTTCTTCCCTGCATCTTTCGCGTTTCTAGGTTGGTTGTCATTTTTCCTTCTTTGGTTTTCCTTTCCTCTGGTTTTCTATCTTCCATTTTGTGGTGCTTATTTTGTTGGCTTTTGCTTTCATTCATTTTTGTTTTTATTTTCTGCGTTTTCTCCTGGTTTTCCTTTCATTGGTGGGTTGGTGCGGCCAGAGGGTTGTCCACCTTTTGTGTAGTTGTAATCTTGTATATATATTGTACATTGTCGTAGGATAGCTTTTGTGCCTTCGTAAGTTTTGTACATTATGTAAATACTTTATAAATATTGCATATACACCTTGGCTCTCTATATTTTAGTGTGTATACCTCTTGTATATCCTTCTGTCCAGTCGAGCTCATCACGCTCCATCACTTTTTCAATCAATCTATCAAGCTCGTCAAGAGGGAGTCATCACGGTTTGAACTTGGCACCTCGCTGGTTTGAGCCATGGTAGATTTCTCTCTCCTATGTTCTGTCATCTTAATGGCGGGATTAATTTCCCACAAGTGGGAATTCAAACCCCATCTCATTTGGCATTCAATTTCCCTTGTGTTGGCCCACTTATCACCATTAATGTTATTTACGCTGCTTGTCACATGGCCACGTGACAACCCATGTCAGTCGAGTATGGCTTCCTACTGGTCACATCAACACGAAAATGACTAGTTCTTCCAGACTCTAGGTGCCAAGGCCCCTGGGTCCTCATTCCATATTTGTCATTTGGTTCAAATACCACGAAGCCCTCGGGTGTTTTTTAGAATCTAGCTCATGTTTTCCTTAAATTCTCTAGGATTTTTTATATATGCTAACACTTTTTGGACAGGTGCGGGTTGATGATCATTCCCTTAGGAATCCACAAAATTATTATTATACAATGTATTGATGGTTCTCCTATCTTGCAGGTTGTAGATTGTGTGATCAAAATGTCTGAGGTGATCACTCCTCTTGATAGCCCGGAGTTACCTACTACCTCCACTTAGGCGGCCACAAAAATCAAGGCTGAAAAGATGCTAGCAAAGCTGCCACTGACCTCTAAATACCTGAAGGATGGCATTCTCATGGGATCCAAGGTGGATTCCAAAGTCCAAGAAATAACAGACACAAAGCCCAGACTTTGGGCTTAAATGCAAGGCTTAATCCAAGCCATCTATAGACTGAAGGCAGACGGAGACAACATCGCCACTTATTTGGCCACCTCTGGCATTATTAAGGCTACAAACTTTCCTTGTTCGTTACAATCACCAGAATTAATACTTCAACTAGAAACATTGTCCAATGCACCTACTCGGACTGGTCTACTTGTCGATCCCTGGCCATTACAATATCCAGCAACAATTGTCACTCTAGACGCAACAACTTTTCCCTCAGGGCTGGGGATTCCACAGTTCAAGGGGTCCATCATCATCAACTGGGATAAGTTGTTACAAGATTTTGAGGAAGCTGCCCTTGTCTCTCAGAAATGTCTCAATAACCAGTAGCTGAAGTCCCCAAAGAGGGACTATAAAAGGATGAATTTGGAAATTCCCCGTGGGGATTTCAAAGAGCCCATTCAGGCGGGCATTATATTTTTATACAGGATCTTCAGATTGCCCCATGCCTGGGATTTTTCAGCGTGGATGTATTACTTTCTTTACTACATCACCACCTACACCCAGACTTTAAACTAGGCGGCTATTATAGCCAATCATGTGGACACATAGCTGAAGGGCGTAATCTAGAGTTCCAAGTTCTATATGACATCTTACGTGCTATGGGCACTAGCTCAACAAAGACCATATTTTCTAGGTTTGGGAACAGTAGGTGAACTTGGGAATGGGCCGAGCTAGTTAACACCATGGGATCATTATCCCCAAGTCCAATGGGAACTTAATTTCCTAAATTTCTGTAGGGTAAATGATGCTTTCACTTACCAGAATATTCTAACACTTACCCAGGACTCTAGGTACTAGTTATCGCAGGAGGCGATGAACAGGTCAGTACTTATGGCCATTATGTTTTTTAGTTCCAGCAACACACCTACATTCAAGTGACTGACTTCTCCAAGAGACCCTATCTCCTTCCCTATTATTGCGGGGATAGAATTATTCTTTTGGAGTTCTACCAGTAGATCCTGGACCTGCACACCTTCTTCACATTGAAGAAGGTCATTAACCTCCCATTCCCCATTTTGTGTGGGAATTATACGTGCATCCTTGCCATAGAAAGGGAGCCAAATAGTGATTTGAAGAGCCTAGGACTTGTGGAATTCCAACACACCAAGAAGAATTATGATCGTCTAGGCAAGATTTCATTGGCACTTCCCTGGGCATCCCCGCCATATAAGGAAGATATTGAAGATTTTTGGGCAGACTGTATGGATAGTTTTGATCTATGGGCCCATCAACATTCATGAATGTCTAAGGGACTCATGAAGGTGCCTAACCTTCAGAATTTTCTGAAGGGTTTTCCAGATGACGGGCCGCTAGAAGACCTAGCATACAAGGGACAAGGATTAGACAAGTTGGATCTCCCTCTAGTGTATTGGGCCACCCCGGAAGACTTGACAATTGAGGGAGTATGCCACCCTATTTTGGAGGCCAGTCACAAGTATTTTTCCTGGGTGTGTCCCAAAAGCACCCGAAAGGGGTTGATTGTCTGAAGGTCCGCTTCAACTTCCATTGCCAGTGTTGGACCTAGCACAAGTAAGGGGAAAGAAAAAGAAGATACCTTGGCTAAGGTACCTCCCCAAGACCCGACCCAATAATGGTACAACTATAGAAATAAATGGAGTTGGCAAGCTTGGCCAGCCAATAATAAAGCATGCAAATATCCTCTGATCTCCTTGTGACTCCAATGGTATCTGCTCGCCCAGCAGGATCCCCATCTTTGGCTGCAATGATGAGGAGACAGACTTTCATTGAGGCAAGTTCTACCAATATTTTGGAGACCGGAGTCCCATGGTTGAGAAAGAAGAAGAAAAAGGTGACTCCCACTCCAAGTGTAGCCGCTAGTCCTAGTATGCAAGATATGCCTCCAGTTGATGTCAGTTCAGACTCCCCCAAACTTGAGGATATTTGGGAGTCCTCTCCCCCGCATGATGGTTTTGATTATATTTTCAAGACATATGAACTCATGAACCTCCATGAGAATGAAGATCACATAGTGGAAGAGGTCACCACCCAAGAGAAGGACAATATCCCCATAGAAAGAGAGATCCTAGAACAAGAACTTGTCGCAGAGCAGGAGGTCTAGGATGAAAGAAAAAAGAAGCCCAAATAGGAGAAGACACTGGTCCAAGAGACTGAGGATGAACCTAGGAAAAATATAGATGAGTAGCTGATGATTGGGGAAATTAGACCCATGGGATCAACCGTACCCCCATTAATCATGCTCCAGATGCCTTCGGTTACTTTGAGTGACCAAATGCCCTTGAGAACATTTGGTGAGGTAGTAAAGGCAGCTGCATTTTTAAACTTTGGCCAGAGACCTCACCCACCTCCAAAATATGTTCCAATGTAAGGAGATGTTCCAGCAGACAAGGCCAACGAGGCTGAAGAACAGCAGTAGTAGAATGACTGGGAAGTCCCAAAAAATGTAAATGTTAGATCAGCTGATGCCTAGAGGGACGAGGAAGTCCCTGAAGATACAAGTAATATTGATGCCAAAGAAAAAGAAATTCCAGATATTACAAAAGAGGATGCCAAAATGACAGAAAATATTGAGGCCTCCGAAGAGCGGGAGCAAGAATAGGAACAGGACAAATAAAGAGAGCTCGATGACACTGTACATTCTAAGAATGCGCCACCTGATTCTAAAAATAATTTGGATGCCCAAGTCTTGACAGCAAAGCCATCCTAGCCACCCCAGTGGCTGGTAGAATCAAGAAAAGGAAAGGCCCCAGTGGTCACATCAGGTGTTCCACTCTCCTTGGCCAAAATGATCGCCCAAAATGCAGAGGCTTAGAAGCCTAAGAAGGCACAGACATTTCATGCCCTCCAGACTGGTCCAATAGGAAACAAAATTGCAACCATCGCAACACCTCCTCTAGATGTAGATGCAGTAGCTATAAGGACTTAAGATTACAACATTACAGAAGTGGCACTTGGGAGAAGAGATAAGTAGGGTGAACTAGACTTGCTGAGAGAGGCCACCAAAGTAGTGGAGACCTGATATGTTAAACAGGACCAAAAGTTAAAGGAGGAAAGAGAGACCAATACTAATCTCCTCACAGTTCTGGCAGAACTTACATAGCCTTTGGCCAAGATCCACCTGGAAACCTCTTCCTTTGGATTGGCGCTTTCACAGGGTGACATGGATTCTCTCCAAGCCATGAAGAAGAAGGCATAGGCTATGGACAGGTGGGTCACCAAGAAGATAGCTTCCATAAGACAATTTCTAGCAGTCTTAATCCCAGATCTTTACCAGGTCAACATCCTCATCAGCCAGGAAAATGGCTCGGTTCTTGTATGGGAGCAAGACTTAGAGATTTATTAAAAGTGGAAGGCTGGGTTGGAAGAAATCCAAAAATCCAAAGAATAAGCCATCACAAAGGTGGGAATTTTGGGAGATGAATCATATGATTCCCTCCAGGCCTAGTACTCAAGACTTGGCCTCAAAATCAAGGTATCCAAGGAACTGGTTAAGGCCCTAAAAGAGAAAGTGACCATAGCTCAATATCCCCTGGGCCTATTTCAGGCATTTTTGGTCAGAGTATCATGATTTGATCCCTTCACCACCGGGACATACACCTCAGAGGACTACATCCTCAGTAAATTTGATGAATGGATGGAATTCCTGTATCTGGTTGCCAGATATTTTGACCAGGGTAGGTTATCAAGATTATCTAAGATGATAATCTGGGCACACAATGCCGTGAAGAAGGTAGATGACTTCTGGAATGGGGCCAGAGAGGTTGAGGAAAAGTTGGAGGTTGTTCACAGTCGATGGGAAAACATTAAGGACATAGACAAAGAAGGTGTAAGCCAAGTATTGTAAGCATTCAAAAATGGTAAGGAACAATAAGGTTCTCTAGAGTTTAGAGAATCCCATTGACCGTGCATATGTTGTATTCTTTATTCTTTGAGCATTAAAATCCCAGATCCCAGAGTTCTGAATCTAAAATTTTGTATTCTTTGGATGACCCGTGTCCCGGTTCCCAAATCCAACCGATCACTTTCAAAGAAGTTAATAAGGGTGTCAGAAGGTGGGTGACTCCAGCAAGGCACGTTGGCTTGACAAGAAGGTTCTGACAAGTTGTCTTCCCAATGTGCCGCTCCAACATAACACCTGGTGCATCAGAAATAGGGAGCCACTTTTCCATTGATGAGGCATGTAGCCTCAATCCCCGGGGGATTGGATTTCTTCTTTTCTCCCTCTGGCTCTCTTCTTAAGGCCAATTCTTCCACTCATCCTTTCTTGTCTCATTCTTCTGACATGTCAAACCTTTTCCATCTCAGGGTATTTGTAGCTTGGTGCAGGTAGTACCGGCCACCAAAAAATGTATTATATTGTTTAAGTGTAAAATAATTTAGGTTATTTTTAGGATAAACTTGTGTATAAATAATAATTCCAACCTCATTCTTAGGGTCACAGAAATTGATGATTTTGCAATCTATAGCTATAGTATTTCCAGTTCTCATTTCTATTAGTCGTAGAGCTCAATGCTCCTTAGTCTTTAGAAGCTTTTAGTAGATAGATGCTCCCCTAGAGCCTGTTGATGTACTCACCAGTGATGCTAGAACACCATTAATGAAGAAAGAAGGATTCTGGCAATGCTACTATTGGTCTCTCGATCTCTGACTTAATACTTTTAATGTTGTATGTTTCTTATGTCCCTTGCTCTAACTTTTTAAGTAGATTAATGACCTTATTTTTCCTCGCTATTGAATACATATGAACTGATGGTTGTGCACGAATTCAGTATTTTAGTGTAGCATGTTAGAGCTAGGTTGACGTTTTTAATGTATTTGCATGACTATACATAGATGGAATACTTCTAACCCTGGCATATCTTTTGAATTTTATTTGATGATTAATGAATGCTTGTAGGAGAACCTACTTACCTAAATCCCTAGAGAAGATGAGCTGAGATAACCAGCTATCCCCCTGAACAAAATAGTCACAACATCCAACTTAGCTCCTGCACCATAGAGACCTGAATCTTGTGTGCTTGAAGGCCCGAAGAATCTCATTTCTCCAGACAACCTTTATAGGCAAAGTTGGTTGGTACCCTTGTACCCAGTGACAACTTATATCTGTTGGTGGACCCGATCACAAACCCCCGTCAACAGACTTATTACACACAAACACAATATTCAGAAACAAAACTAAAGGTTCCACAAGATTTTTTTATTCTTCCTTGTCCTTGCTTTTGGTGAGTGCCCCTGCACGATTGATTCCTTAGAGATTGGCATTCATGAATCTTAAATTTCACTTGAGATTTCACATTGCATGGTTGAGGTTAATCATTCTCATGTGTTGGAGATTCCTATTTATTTTCTTGATATATCATACACTTTGAGAATAACTCCTAGATATTGGGGAGGATTCATTGGTACACTTATGGAATTCTTTCTTCCTAATAAGAGGAACATTATTCAGTTTTCTTGGTGCATTTTCTACATTGACCTTGGAGTATCTACCATTGGTGTACCTTCTACATAAAGGGGGGCTACTTTGCCTCTCTTCCTACTCCCTATTTTGAGGAGACATCCTTGTCTTTGGAGCTTGATCCAAATTCATACATGAATTAGTTACTATTGGTTCCTTCCTTGTCTCTTATTGGGCTTGATCCTAACTGGTTCATGGCATCTTCATCAACCAAGGACATGAAAAAACATGAGGATACTTTGAAGACATCATCATACTTCATTTGGATTCCCCTTTATTCTTCCTATCCACAATGGGAATCTTTCTTGCATTTTTACTTGGCCTATCTTTTTCCTAAGGGGATAAATGTTATTTGTAGTTATTGGACTATTTTTCCCCTTCAAGCACTCACCATCCTTGGAGAATATTATTCATTATGGGGGGCATATCATGTCTCCTTGTTTCCTTCCTATACAGGGATTATTTATTTTATATACATTATGTATGTCATAATGGGGGGGGGGGGGTCTTGATTACTCTATCCATCNATAATGGGGGGGGGGGTGTCTTGATTACTCTATCCATCCATGCATCTTTTTTTTCTTCATCTCTCTTTTTGGAGGAGGTTTTTATTTATGAGATTTTCCTTCTTTCTCCGCTTCATGAGAGATTGCATTTCTTATGCACTTGGATATTGTACATAGGTTCCTAACATGGCCTAGTATTCGAGACCTATCATGAATTATCATCTAGAATTGTGAGCCTAAGTGCATTACCCTAAGTTTCACGTAAGGAGGAGGTGTTGGTGTAATTATATATTCCTAATTACACTTTACTTAATTTTACTTAGTATAATGCATTCATAGTAGTTTTTATATGAGACACTTAGGAGTTTGCATTTCATTTTAGCACATGGTGTAGGAGAAATTCCACTTTAGGTGGAGATAGTTGTTATCTCATTCCACTTTATGTGTGAGATCCACCTTTAGTGCTCCTATCATATTATCATCCTCTCATTGTTTCACATGTTTGCACATACTTCATTGTACAATGAAGGATGATCCACCTTTGGTGGACATGTGAATTACACCTTGTCTAGTTGATAGGTTATCTCTTGCATCACTCCTAATTATCATGCATTGCCTACATATTCAAGTATATCTACTTTGTATGTAATTTATTTTGTATGTATTATTATTGATGAATATTGAATCAATCATTTGATCATATCATATTCATCTCTTTTATACTATCTATTGAGCTTCTAGATATTGGCATTTTCATTCTTTGCCTTAGGTAAATATCCTAACATTGTCTCTATTTGATATTCTCTAAAACCTTCATTAAGAAATCCACATATTTCTTTTTATCTAGTACAAATTTTGTAACATCTAAACTTCTGCAAATTTTTAATTCTCAAACTATATAACTATTCTCTTGTCCATTTTTATTTATAGGCCCTGGTGTCTGTGTTAATTAGTGCACCTATTACCTGTGATACAACACTTCAATAGATCATTACAGTAGTGAAAAAGCATTAAAAAGAAAGGGTTTCAAGCTAGACACTAAAACTGATCTATTGCTTCCTATCTAGGAGGAGTTTAAAGAATGCCATAATCATGCCCTCAGATTATGCACAAATCAATGACAAATACAACCTAATAATGAAAGATTTTAATCAAAACTAGTCTAAATGCTCACTAAACATGCATATTAGCTCTAAAAAAAGCATGATAATAACAATGCATAATATCAAAACTACAATGCAATATGGATTTCTAATTAATCTAAACAACATAAAAATACATTTAACTCTAAAAATTATGTGCCATTTGAGCTCAAAAACTCATTCTATTTATAAAAGAAATGAGGAGAGAGAGGGGGACAAGGGTCATTAATGGAGTTGTAAAACTCATTAATGAGGTATAAGAGGAATAATTGCCAAAGGCATTGAAGAGGTATGGGCTTGAGGAATCTCCATTAATAATGCATTAATAGGAGCATTTAAGAAGCATGGTGTGGGTGTAAGAAGCAAGCTTGAGAAGGTGGACTTGGAGAGAGTCAAGCTTGAGAAAATTGACTTTCTCAAGTGGGTTGAGTTCCTAATCATAATCTTAGGAATGCGACATCATTACGAAGTGGGTTAGGAGGGGATTAGGATTAGGATTAGATTAAGCATGGGGGGAATAGGTTGGGATGGGTTTGAACCCATGGTTAAGGTGGTTGAGATAGGTTAGGCTAGGGTTTAGGGGAATATTAATGAAATGAATTAAATTAAATATATTCATTCAAAAATAGGAATATTAATTATTTAAGCTTTTTATTGTTTTAGATAATTAATTAGGACTATAGCCAATTAATTAGATTAATTTAGGCTAGAAGATAGGCTTTGCAAGTGATTTAGAATATAATAGGGATTTATTTAATTTATTTTAAATTAATTACCTTAGCTAGGTATTGATTTGAATTGATTTGTATTGAATTGATTGGTTTTGATTGGCTAAGGTGATTAATAAAATTAAGTGATTAAATCACTTAGGAGATTAAACTTGATCTGAATAAATTATGTCAGCCGATTGAAGAGTTGTCTGGACATAACTGGGGGTATGATCACACTTAGGGAAAATAGGGTCTATGGTCAGAGAAGACCAACTCTAGGTGGTTACATTTTCCCCTCTTTGAATTAATGTGCGAGTAGCGCATTGATTCAAAGAAATTTTTTGATATTGACTTTAGAAAGATTGAGAATTTTTCTTATGATCGAATGAAATGCCTGATGACATCAGTCTCGCATTTGATTGAACTAAACTGATAGAATTGACTTTGAACTAGGTTGTCATCCAAAGGTCAATAAAAGATCTTAAAGATACCAATTTTGAGCTTGGTTGTCATCCAAAGATTGATAATAGTGATTCCAAACTTGGTTGTTGTCCAAAAGTCAGTATGAAGTTGGTAGGAGCTTAGTAAGAATCTTTTAAATTGAGGAAACACTAAATATCCGGCTTATGAGAACCAAAGCTTTCTATCCAACAGTTCTGACTTAGTCAAGGAAACTGTCATTCCCCTAGTTGTCTAATAACTGTTGCCCAAATTTTCCATCCTATGCAATTTGGCCTATTTTTCCCTGTCATTCATGCTCATTCTCTGAATTTCTTGCTTTCTGCTGTTTCTCAAGCTTTCTGATTTTGAATCCTCTGTGTTTACCGCGCAAAATAGTCATGTCCCTTTTTTGAAGTTATGTCTCAGCTCATCACTCTGTCGCATCAGTTTTTATGTCATGCCTTTATATTGCACGACGAGTTGCAATCGAGGGTCATCGCACAATCACGAGCCATTTATGAAGACTTCAGCTCTGTCTGCGACTGTGTGACAAGATGCAATTTACTGTCATCGCGCAATTGCAATCTATTTTTGAGAAGCTCCGATCTGTCTGCATGTCCGCGATGAGTAGAAGAAAAAAGGAATCGCGCAGTCGCGATCCACTTGGGTCTAGTTGTGTTTGGTGTGTGACTGAGCGGGTTCGGCGCTTTAAGGTCATCATCGTGTAGTCACGAGGCCTTGTCAAAGTCGGGTTGTGAGCTCGTGGGTGTGCGACGAGCTAAACAAGGGACACATTGCTCAGTCGCGTAGATAGTTTTCACGGTTGATATGGGTCTGCGACCGAGCGACCAAAGGGACTGGTCAACTCACCGCTCACTCGCTGATGTTTCAGGGTGATCAAAGATGAGCTCGTGAGCTTGTGACTGAATAGGAAATGGAAGTCATCACCCTATTGCCAGTCAATGCAAAACAAAAGAAAAAGAGCCGCGAGGATGCGACGAGTCAGAGGAGAAGGTTGTCGCTCAGTCGCCCGTCAGTAAAGATGAGGAAAAAATAGCTCGCAAGTGAGTGACTAAAGAACGACAGAGACTCATTTCCCAGTCGCAGAGAAACTTAGATAAAGGAAAAAGGACCTGCGAGTCCGTGATGAGCAGAAGAAAGATGGCATCGCACAGTCGCCAAACATTAAAGGTGAAGGGAAAGCAGCTCGTGAGTGAGCGATTGAAGTAGGAAAAGGATGTTGTTGCGCACTCGCGCATGAAATGAAAGCAGAGAGTAAAGGCATGAGTTGGCGACCGAGAAGAAGGTGGATTCTGTCGTGCACTCGTGCATGAGACAAAGATAGAATATTAAGTTCTGTGAGTATGCGATAGGGCAGAATATGAGGTAAAGAGGTATTTTGCTCAGTTTGCATTATTTCCCAAGTTCATCATAGTGTTCTAAATTGCAGGATTATGCACAGAACTGTCTGTCGATCCCAGGATTAGATTTGTTTCAATATCAGTAATAGAAGAAGAGATTCAGAATGTGCAAAGAGTAGAAAGGGATCACTCACTCGCAGAAGGCAAGGAGTCAGAGAGAGATCAGATTGTTCTCAGATGATCTAAATTAGATATTTTTACAGATGAAGGATACGATTTTGAAAAGGTCAAAGGATGCATTTTTGGGGGCTGCAGAACAGTTATTGTAATTTAGAGAATTTGGTAACTCTTCTAGAGGGATAAGACTATTTCTGAGAAGAGGCATTTATGTTGATATTTCCAAGGTATGACTTTGGTGTCATCAACTTGTATCTTTGTAAACTTTTAAAGGGTTAAGCGGTGGCTGGGAAAACCTTTTCTTTGTATCCGATCCTTGATATTTTGGCCCTCATAAATGATGCAGTTGGCTAAATTTGTATAAATATGATTTGAAGACTCATTATCGCCAGTTCGTCTTCCCTTTGGCTTGCTTGTTTTTTGTAACTTGTTCTAAGTTCCTGACAGAAGCAAAGAGAATTTGTAACTCATTGTGAGAAATAATATGCAGAGTTTGAATTCTTGGAACTAATTTATTGAGTTGTGTCACCCTTGTCTCTTTTCTGCTTGTTTGTATGCATTGTAGATGGTAGATGGGTTAACTGTGAAAGATTTTATTTCCTCTTAATTCTGTCCCTTTGTAGCATCTACTTGCAGAAGAGTATGTTTGCTTGCAGGTTGTAACTCGTGTGTTATGTTTGAGCTGTTAACTGTGAAGTCTTTCCCCTTAACTACTTTCATCATGACCTTGTTATGAAATATTTATGCATGCCTATACAAGAGATTTGTGTTTTACCTCCAATTCAAAGTTAGTTGACCCAGGGCTTTATCCTCTGTGTGTTATGTTTTCATGTCAAATTCG
>MU224940.1:593929-618054 GCA_018584345.1 Thuja plicata
AAATATCTATCTCCATAATAGCTCTTTGTCCTCATAGGTCCACATAAATCAGTATGGACTAATTCTAGAATATCATCAGATGTATGGGTTTTAATTTTGAAACTAGACTTTGTCATTTTACCTTTTTCACAATTTTTTCACATGATGTAGTCTGGCTTTGTCATCGTCGGTAAACCTCGTACATTTCTTCTGCTTATTTTCACCATGTTTTCAAAATTCACATGACACAATATTTTGTGCCACAACCATATGTCTTCGTTTCTAGTCATTAAGCAAGTGGTGTTAGTATCATTTAGATAGAATAAGTTACCTTTATTCTGTTCACCGATACCAATCAATTTTCCTGATTCATTGAAGATCTTTGCCTTCTTGTTCTCAAATGCTACTCTATGATCTAAATTGTTCAACTGAGAAACACTCAATAGATTATAATTCAATCCTTTTACCCAATAAGCATTTTCACATTTAATCAGGTTATTCAACATTATAGTTCCTTTACCTTCAACCAGACAAGGTGTATCATTACCCATTCTTACTGTACCGCCATTATAATACTCAAAAGTTTTAAAATTTTATTTGTCACCAGTCATATGGTGAGTGCAACCACTATCTATAATCTAGATATCATTCTTTCTAACCTTAGATATGAGTGCAATTTCTTCATACCTTTCATCTTCATCTAAATCATCCTTCACAGCTACAAATACCATCTGAATGTCATCATCAGGTTCGGTGTCAGTATCTTCATCTTTACAAGAAGCTAGGTAGCTAGACTTCTTTCCTTTATCCTTATAGTCTTGAGTATCCTTTCTTTCTGATTGTCGGTAACCTCTGTAATCTTTGTTATCACCTCTGTCAGATTTCTTCTCAAAAGATCTGTCATTACTTTTGTCATCTTTTCTTCTATTAGGACATCTTGCAGAAAAGTGTCCAATCTCTTTACAATTAAAGCATACAAGTGGTAACTTGTCTTTGTATTTACCTTTGCCTCTTTGCATTCTCCTTGCCATGAGTGCTTCTATTTCATCTAGATCTTCTTCTTCACTTTCACTCTCACTATCTCTTCTAGATGTGTGTCTCTGTCTAGATTTTCTTATTCTCATAGAAGACTTAAATGCAGACTCTAAGTTTGGTAAGACACTATTATCAAATTTATTCATCTCAAATGAAATTAGTCTACCAATAAAACTATCAAGAGTAACTGTATTGTTCACTACTACTCTCATTTCTTGAATAACAGAAACTCTAATAGCATATACAGGCAATAGGGTTCTTAATATTTTACTTACCACTGTCTCCTCTTCAAGTGTACCTCCAACACCTCATATAGCATTGACTACTTATTTTATTCTTGTGCTATACTATGTGATGTTTTCTCCTTCTTTCATTCTAATATCATCAAATTTTCCTCTAAGGCGTTCTGCCTTGGCTGTCATAACATTTGTATCACCACCATGTACAAGCTTCAGTTTGTCCCACATTTTCTTTGCAGTTGTGCAATCTTTGACATCTTCAAATTTAGTATCGAAGAGAGAGGAAGAAAGCTCTATGACCATACAGTTGTGCTCATGCTTTACTCTCAATTGATCTACTATTAATGGTCCTGTGGGCAACACATATTCAGTATCTAAGTATTGAGTAACATCATTACCAATAACTGATAAGTGGAGTCTTATCCAGCTTTGCCATGAAGAAAATTTGTCTTTGTTCAACTTGGGCACATCTCGTCTGTTCATCTTGTGATCTTGACTTAGGTCTTGAAACCTTCCTTCTAAGCACACAAGCTCTGATAATTTTTTTTAGTAATAACTGAGAGGTGGGGGGTGAATCAATGGCCTCAAAAATTTATCCTTTAATCACTAACCATCAATCAAATAAATCTTAGATTATTAAGTCCCTACAAGATGTATGCCATGAAATACTTGTAATGATTAATTGTCTATCAGTTTTCCTTTTCTAACCTTATTCTCTTTGATAACCGATAAGCAATAAAACTATTTACCGATACTCAATAAGTATACAAAGTATAAAAATCAATCTATAAATGCATATGTGAAATGTAAAACAGTAAAGTAATAAACCATACACACATAATACATGGATTTTAACGTGGAAACCTTGTTAAGGGAAAAACTACTGGGACCTGTACCCCAAATTTTCACTCTTCTGAAGTGAGCCTTGTTAGGAGCCAAACCTGTTAAAGGTTATAAACAAACTGTTAGGTGTGACCTTGTTAGAGGATTTTAATAATAGAATGTCACTTGATATCTGGCATGTATATGCTACCAATATTGATCAACCTCTCTAGGCACAATAGGTATCTGGCATATCTGGTGCTACCTAACTGCATCAGCCTCCTTCTTAGACTGTGTGTCAGTATCGAGCACTCAATGCTATCTTCATGACAATATTTTTGGCAATATGTTAGGATATATCTCAATTATAGAAGACTGTTAAGTCCTGCTCTGTTAAGAGAATTTATGCTTCAATGGTTAAACTAAAACAAAATGACCTATTTCTAATATAACTTGAATTCTATATTTTCAGATCTATTTAAGTACAATACCTCTATGATCAATGTATCAATTCAATTCTTTGTGCTCCACACTTTCTTCTCTGTGATGTTGTGCTTCACTGTTTGTCGATGTCCGCAGAATTCTTTAGCTCTTCTTCAGCTTGATTGAGCAGGACTGTATGAAGCTCTTCTTCATTAGTTTCTCTTTAGCATCCTCTTTCTATTCACTCCCCTTTCTGTTTATGTGATTGTGATTACAAAAATGAATTATGCTTGTCTCTTATACAGGCATGATATTCCTTAATTCTTGATTCTTGATTCTTGGCGTGAAAAATAATCCACCCAGTTTGATTTAAAGCTTTAACTCTTGATTTATCTCATAGTTATCTTCTTTCCAACTGTACAAATATTCTTTAAATCAATTACTTTTTTTTGGTTGAATAAAACAAATAAAACAACCAGTTAAGTCTATCCTTAAGCTCTACCAGTTAGATATTTTTTCATTTTCTGAACTCTCTATTATGTCGGTCAACTTTGCAGTTAGTCATCGGTGATAACTACTAGTTCTATCGGTGTGACTCCAGTCAGCTTTAGGATCTCTGTCCATCGAGCATCATTGGATTTTTCTTTTTCGGGCAACACTAACTTCTTCTCGTCGGGTATCACTATGACTTTTCCTCTTTGCCTTTACCGATGGTGTGCACTCTGTCGGTGTTGTCTATAACTTAGTGAATACTTGACTTTTATGCATTGCTGAAACAATAACCTTTGTTCCATTGATTCTCTAAAGTATTTGGCATTATGTACATGACCATATAGATGATATCAAGTTGACATCAATGAAAATACAAACCATTAACTGATTTAATGTCTTGCATTATCTTCAACTTAACATTATCAAACATTCAATCAGTTACATGTCATCAACTACTTTAGAGGCTCTATTGGCAGATAGGGATGCACAGTTGGAGTGCCTAAGGGCAGAGCAGGATAGAAATGGTGATATGCTCAGAGGAGAGAGAGATACCCAAGCTTGGATAGCCACTCACCAGGGACAAAGAGCAACCTATTATTTTGCTTTATATCATGTTGCAGTTCTAGAGGGCTAGAGAGAACTTTCTTTTTCATGGGTTGCCCAGTAGTCTGAGGGAGTGATGCCTCCTCCTCCTCCATTTGTACCACCTCCTCCTCCTCCATATTAGGGAGAGGGGGGAGTCAGACATGAGACATGTCTTTTTTTACTATGTTGTGAGATCATTTTTTCTATCCAGAGCCCTGTGAGGCCATTCTTTTGTACTATTGATACTTTACATATGTATATCTGATTCATCTATATAATCTAATACTTTTTGTGTAGATTTGTGCCATATTATTGATCTTTGTATCATGTTTAGAGATATATATTTGATGTAGCTGTTCTGATTCTGACATGTTTCATGAGTTCCTTGTGCTTTGACAGATAGTGTTGCACATGTGATTATATCTTGGTCTTATGATGAGTTAGAGTAGACGATGACATCATTTATGCATTTTTGGATTTATCACTGATATAAATATGTTTCACATGATACGATGTGAATATAAAAAATGTATGTTTTTGAGTTTTTCTTATGCAATTAAAATGTATGGATGTACTTAGGATGTAAAATGAAATGCATAAATGCTTTATTTTTGTATTTTTTGTCTGTCTCATTTTATGGATGCAAAATATATGCTATGGATGTGCAATGATATAAATATCAGTAATATTAAATGGATGTAATTAACTTGGATTTTAGAAGAAGAAAATAGAAATCATTTTTGAGCTCAAAGTCCTTATGCTTTTTCTTCTTTCAAAATGTATCATGCAATCTCTAAATGCAGCTATATGCAGACTCGTAGGACTTGTCACTGATCTGGTAGATATTTGAAACATTTTTATCATCATTGGGAACTTTTGGAATGGATACCACCTGATAGTACAACAATCACTAATACCCACTGATATTATGAAAGTATGAATACTATGTTTATTGAAATTTCAGAAATAGACTTAGGCATCAAGGCATACAAGCCAGGATAACAAAATAGTCACCTTCCTTTAAGTATATCAGATTCTGTGTAAGGTAAGATATTGGACCCGCAATGACCTTGAAAATTCATATCCTTGGGTACATTATGCTTCGTATACCTTAGTGAGAATTTGAGTTAAGAAAATCGACAAGGAAATTGTGTCAACTTCATCGTAGTTTACACATGACAAAGATCGAGATATATGCGGCTATCCACTCATGTTGGTATCTCTTACCATAAACATCCCAGTTAGGTGAAATTTATAGGATCATTTGAAACAATAACCATACACAGAAAACCAAGAAGATGTTATGCCCCATGTCCTTGCAAATCTTTGTCTTTGCACAGACGTCATGGACTAACTCGGAACACATAACAACTATCAATTGTGAATCAATCAAAATAAAATTCATAACTACTTAGATGCCACTAGTTAAATCATCATCAGAACATAAAAGGGTCATAATAAAACCAAGATCAAACTGTGTTTAAGTAGTATTGAGAAATACTATTGATTCATTTTTCAAGCGCAGTATAGATTCATCAATCAAAAATTCAGATTTTAAGTAATATGTGTTCCATGTCTTTATATAACCTTCTTCCTATTTGTAATTCAATGTAGGTCTTAGGAACACCGTTTATGTTTGTGCAATGTTTGTGTCATCCTTATTTATGGAAAGGGATAGTTTGGTGAAAGCATCAAGTATCATCATATCATGAGACAAACTAGCCTATGATGACCTAGCAGACACAACCTATCATACCGACAAAGATGCCCCCAGTGCCAAATGACTTGATCCTAAGACAGAAATGCAGACAAATCCCAAGCAAGGATAAGATTGTTGTAAGGAAACAAATTCAACTTCTAGCATAGGTGCAATCATGAAGGTTTAGTATCAGCAATGTATTGATAGATAGAGCACAGAATACAAGTGACACTTGATTGCCAGGTTTTCACCACTTAGCAAAACTTTTATTCTTTTTTCTACCAGGATGCCTGTTTTACCAGGTTCTCATCAAGGCACTTTTTTATTTATTTATTTTTTTTCTATTTTTTCTTTTTTGAATGTTTTTGTAGTATCAAGGCACCTATTTACCAGGTTTTACCAAGGATACCTTTCTTCAGGACTTTTTCCACTGTTTTGGATTTCTTCAGGATCAATTTTTTGAATGTTTTTGGTATTTTTCTGAGGACTATTTCACTGTATAGGCTCTGCTAGATGAACATCAAGTGTAGAACCTCTTCAAATGTAGAGTATTGATAGGATCTGGAAGAATGTCTCCCTTAGGTGTAGCTAGCTAATAAGCTCCAGTCCCAAAACTAGCAATGATAACATAAGGTCCCAACCAATTAGGTTCAAACTTTCCCTTCTGTTCTATGTTGGGTTGGTTTTTAGGATTCTCCTTTAGAAAAAGATCCCCCACTTGAAACTGGCATGGTTTGACTTTTTTATTGTACCTTTTGGACATTCATGCTTGGTATACCTTTAGATGATCGAACGCCTATTGCCTGCACTCATCAAGTAGGTCTAAAGAACTCACCCTATCAATGTGGTATTGCTCATCAGTAACAAGACCTTGTAAAGATACCTACAAAGATGGAATTTCAACCCCAATAGGTAGTACTACATTAGCACCATAGACTAGGGCAAATGGTGTGGCCCCAATTGGTGTTCTGATGCTTATTCTGTAGGCCCATAATGCTAGATTTAGTTGTAAATGCCAGTCTCTGCCAGACTTACTTACAGTTCTATGTAGGATCTTGAGAATATTCTTATTAGATGCCTCAGCTTGTCCATTACCTTAAGGGTAATAGATTGAGGAGAAATGTTGAGTAATGTGGAATTGTTCGCAAAGGTCATTAATGTCTTGGTTTTTAAATTGGCCCCTATTGTCTGTTACAATTCAAGAGGGTATCCCATATCTACAAATAATGTAGTTCAAGATTAACATAGCTACCTATTTGTCAGTGGCTTTGATTAGTGGCATGACTTTGACCCACTTCGTGAAATAATCAGTGGTCATAAAGATGAACTTGTGTCCATTTGAAGAATTAGGATATATTTGTCCAACCAAGTCAAAGGCCCATTGCTGAAATGGCCAATGTGTTATAAAAGGTATTAGTTCTCTGGTAGGAGCATGGATGAGATTTCCATGGGTTTGGCATTTGTGACATGTTTTTGAAAAGTGAATAACATCTTTTTCAATTATAGGCCAGTAATAGCCTACTCTAAGCAGTTTCTTTGCCAATGAAAAGTCATTCAAATGTGATCCACATACACCTTCCTGGACTTCTTTTAATGCGCAATCTGACTCTTCATGTTCTAAACATCTAACAATTATACCATTGAGGCCTCATCGATATAAGATATTAGTTATGAGGACATAACGCGATGTTGTCCTAATCAAGGCTCTTTTTCATTCCTAGATAGATCTTTGGGAATGGTTTGGTTAGTTAGGTAGGCAATGATTTTAGCATACCAAGATGGGTCTGGGGTGTTCAAAGCATAGATTACTTGGTATTCATGGGTATCAAAGGTGGGGTAGGATAATTATTCTAGCAAGAAGTCATAGAAAAATTAATGTTCCTCCAGTTGTAACATGGACACCAATGTAGCCATAGCACCGGCAACCTTATTCTTTATTCTAGGTATCTACTGGAATGTGATGAAGACAAAGTATTTCTTTAGGTCATCAACCAGTTTCTTGTAGGGCATCAAATTCTCATCTTTCATCTGATAATCTCCATTAACTTGATTGATAATGAGCTGGGAGTCACCGTATACATGTAACTCTACAATCTTCCACTCCATAGCAAGCTTAAGACCATTTACCAATGCTTCATATTTAGAAATGTTGTTTGTGCATGTAAACATCAATTTGTAAGACTTGGGTATCTTGTATCCTTGAGGAGTTATGAATAGAACCCCTGCTCTAGAGCCTTGTTGTGTGAAAGAACCATCAAAGAACATCTTCCAAGGATACTCATAGATGCATAATAGTCTCATTAGGTAATTCAATCCTTAAAGGCTCGTCATCTTGGAGTGGTGAATCAGCTAGTTGATTTGTGAGGACTTGTCCTTTTATAGCTCTTTGGTCCACATATTCAATGTCAAATTCACTTAAGATCAGGACCCATTTTTCTAATGGTCTTGTTAAGGATGTCTTGCTGAGGAGGTACTTCAAAGTATCTATCTTTGCAGTGAGCCTTACTATATGTGACAACATGTAATGTCTCAATTTTTGTGATGCAAAGACAATTGCTAAGCATGCTTTTTCAATAATGTTGTAATTGAGTTCATAGGCCACTAGTGTTCTACTAATATAGTAGATTACTCTTTCTTTCTTAGTTTCATCCTATTGTGCTAGCAATAAGCCTAGTGATGTAGCTGTAGCTGAGATATATAGGAGTAATGGCTTTCCATGAATGGGTGCCATAAGAATAGGAGGAGTAGCTAGGTACTCTTTTAATTATTTTAAGTTGGCTTCATAATGTTCATCCCATTTGAAGGTGACACCTTTATGTAGTAATTTGGTAAAGGGTTGTGTTCTATCTGTAAGTTGTGACATGAACTGCCTAATTAATTGGAGTCTCCCTTGTAATGTCCACATCTAACTAATGTTGCATGGGGGAGTCATCTCTAGTATAGCTTTGACTTTTGCCAAGTCTACTTCAAATCCTTTTTCTGAGACAATAAATCCTAAGAGCTTCCCTGATTGGACCCCAAAGGTGCATTTCTTGGGATTGAGCCTGAGTTGAAATTGTTCCATACGATTCAATATTTTTCTTAAATCATCAATATGAGTATGCCTTTCTTTTTATTTAGCTAATGTGTCATCCACATAATCCTCCATGTTTTTATGCATCATATCATGGAATATAGTGGTCATTTCTCTTTGATATGTAGCGCCAACATTCTTTAACCCAAATGGCATGATGTTCTAGGAAAATATTCCCCACGCGCATGTAAATGTGGTCTTCTCTTGATCTTTAGGAAATTTTTTAATTTAATTATAGCCCAAGAAACTATCCATTAGTGAATACATTTGGTAGCCTGATGTGAGGTCTATGATCATATCAATATTAGGTAGTGGAAAATCATCCTTAGGACATGCCCTATTTAAGTCTCTAAAGTTTGTATAGATCCTGATAGATTTATTCAATTTAGACACTAAAACCACATTGGAGATCCATCCTGCATAAGCAATGACTCGGATGAATCTAGCTTTCAACAATTTTTCTAGCTCTACTTTTACTAGCAATGCAACATGAGGATGCATCTTTCTAAGTTTTTGTTTCATGTGTTTGATCCGAGGAGCTATAGATAAATGATGCATTATCAAATCAAGATCTAGCCCAGGCATATCTGTATAAGACCATGCGAAGTTGATCTTCTTCTCTTTTAGGAACTCAGTGAACTGTACCTTTTCCTCTTCTGACAAAGATTGTGCTAGGTGTATAATTTGATAAATTTTACTTGTGCCTAAGTTAACTAGTTCTATTGGTTCTATCAGAATAGAAGATCTTACTTGAAAGTGCTTAGGGAGGATATCAAGAATCTCATCGTTTGGCACCTCTAAGAGGTTTTCACCATCAGATATATCTTTTGTTTTTTACTATTTTAGAATCTGACACTGCTACAATGTGGTTTTCACCATCAATTAATTTCTTCTTTTTATTTTTCAATTTTTGACTGAGAAACTTGATATCCTCCTGTGACATGTTCATGCTCCTTGCATTGGTGGAAGAAGGGTAAGGTTCATAAGCATTTAGATAGCAAGCCAAGGTGTAATCATTGGGGAAGTTCAAGATAGGAGTAGGATCCATATTAGCCCAATCAATTAGGTCGGGGTTTATCAAAGATAAGGAGTCAGGCTTTGGGAAGGATAGCATCGTGTTAGCATCAAGACCATTAACTGACATGACATGTTCTATTAAGTTTAGTTCTTCGATGTTTAGATCAATAAGAGTTAGATCATTATTAAAAGGGTCATTGTTAGTTATATGTGGACCGAACTCTAGCAACTCATCAATGAAAATTTCATCATCATCTCTCTGTAAAAGGAGGCTTCTTGCTTTTTGCCTCTAAAGTTCCTCTAGAGTTATGAGAACATCAGTCTCTCTATCAATGATTGGGGGAAGGAACTCTTCCTCTACTTTAGGAATATTAATATTGTTGGGAGTAGTGTTAGAATGTTCATTGGGTGTTGATGGAGCTACAAACATGTGAATCAAATATATTTCAATGTCCTCTATGGTGACAGATAGCTCATCCCACTCATAATCATGAGAGTCAGTTACTTCATCATTAGATCAGTTTAATAATTCTACAATAGTTATCTAATGTACTCGATTAGCCACCTGTGGGTCAAAGTGTGGTAAATCAAGGATGTGTGTGATTGTGACTAACTGCCCCCTGTTAGGATGTGAATCTTTTTGTCATGGTGTGCTCTCAGTAGCCATCGCTATCAATGGTACCTATGGATCATCTTTTGTTGTGTCTCCTACCTCTTGAATAGGAGCTTGTGCTAACAAAGGTATGTCAATATCTTGTGTTACCTCAAAGCTTGGTACATAGTGCTCTCCTTGATAGTCAGGATTATCTAAGCCAACATGCAATAATCTTTCATAGGACCATGGTTCTAGTTCTATCTCTTCCATTTCATCACTCTCTTTGTCATAGATTGGACTATCTTTTGAAGCAGGTTTGTTAGATTCATTATAAAAACCTATCCCTATTTTGTCTCTGGTATTCTTGAATTCCATGTTCACGGGTTCAAAAATTCCTCTTCCTATATCATTTAGAGGTCCTTTCCCTTGTATCCCATTTGTTTGAGGAGGTCATATCCTTTACCATACTGCTCTGGGGATATTTATACATGTTTGATCTCTACTTCCTTTGGTTCTCCTTTGTAAAGCTAGTCCAAGATTGCCTGTTCTTCTATGTTAATTAAAGAAGATGTGGATGCCTTAACCATGCTAGTTGCTTTGTGGATTTTTGTCTCTTTAGATGCGGCAGGTGTCAAAGATGATGATGGTCATCCATAGGATCTTGGTGATATTGGTAATTCTGTCAGTGATGGAGTGATGTCCAGCTTGTATTCACCCATACCTATTTCTTCAAGTTTTAAGCTCTTTCCAAAACTTTTCATCACCATGTCTTTGGTAGTCTCAGGAGTAATCTCATCCATAGCTTCCTTGTTATGTGGAATCATACTACCTACCTTGATATTGTTGCAAGTATAATTAGCATCTGCAAGAATTGTCACTTCCACCCCATTATGTGGGAAATTGATACATTGGTGGTATGTAGATGGCACAGCTTGCCTTTCAAGGATCCAAGATCTCCCCAATAGGATGTTGTAGGCCAAGGGCAGATCCAGAACTTGACATATCACATTCCTTTCAATGGGCCTGATTCTAATGGGTAGAACAATAAGACCTTTAGAGGATCTTTCATCCTCGTCATAAGCTTTGATAGTATTTTTCTTCTAGAATCAATAGTCTTTTTTGAAAGACCCAGTTTCCTGATAAGATTAAGGGTACAAATATGGAATCTTGCACCTCCATCTATCAATATGTGTCTAACATGGGATTTATGAATGAGGACTTCAATATGAAGGGGTTGATTATGTGGATGTGTCAATGATTTATCATCCTCTTAAGAAAAGGAGAGATAATGCGGCGCTGAAATATGGTTAACCATTGCTTGAAATTTGTCTATATCAATGTCCTTTGGGACATTTGTGGCATCTAGGGCTTATTCTAGGATTTCCCTATGCATTGTGGAGATTTTAAGCAACTCAAAAATGGAAACTTTAGCAGAGGTTCATTGCAATTGGTCCACCATTTCATACTTTGTTGTGGGAATAGTAACCATGTGTTTTGCTGCTGGTTTGGGGATAGTAACAAAAGGAACCTTGGACATTGATGCTAGTTTTGGTGAGGAATTGAGTCCTTTGATCATGACTTGTGTTTGGCTCTGAGTCACCAAATTTGATTGGAAAAATGTGTCTTTAACACCTTTGATTGTGACCACATTAATTGATTCAATTTTAATGTCTAGCATATTGATCACATTATCATTATTGGAATAGGTGTAGTTTACTTCATTTCTTTTTCCTTTAGATTCTTCTCCTTTCTCATAGTTAGGGAGTCATTTGTTAAATGTTGTATGATATTCCTTGGTAGTGTGTCCTTCCACTTTGATCTTTCCTGCTTCAATAAGGTCTTGGATAACATGTTTGAGCTTAAGACAGTTGTTAGTTTTGTGTCCTTTGTTTTTGTAAAAGACTCAGTAAGAATTGTCATCCCACCATCTGGGTTTGACCCCTGGTTCCCACGGTTTGGAATCTGGGATGCTGAGAACATTGTTGTCTATTAGTGTCTTCAAAATAGTCTCAAGAGGCTGTCCCAAAGGAGTGAATGTTCTTTGAGGTTTGGAGGTCCATGGTTTCCCTTTGCTATTATCATTGTTTGCTTTGGGTATGGGGGTTGTTACCTTGGCCTCTTTTCTTGCTTGCATGTTGTTAGTCAGATTGAACACCCCAGGTTTAGAATTGACATTAGAGGCATCTACTACTCCATCATTGACAACATTCTTGTTTTTCTTCCACCATTTAGGTTTGGAGTTGGAGTTGTTAGATTTGTTTTCATTTTGAAGAGTGATCTCTCCCTTTTTGACCATGAATTCTTCAATACAGATGGCATTTTTGATCATGCTATCAAAGCTAGGGGAGTCTTGCATTTGCAATGCGTAGTTTAACTCAGGTACCAAGTTATTGACAAAGATTTCTATTTTCTTAGATTCGGGAATAGCTCTTGAATACCGTGCAAAGATTTTCCTCCACCTTTCTAGAAAGTGTGTAAAGGAATCACCAGTCTTTTGTTTAGTGTTGCACAGATCCATCATGGTTACATCATGTTATATATTATAGGAGTAATGTTGGATAAATTTTTGAATTAACTCCTCGAAATTTTTTATATTAGGTGTAAGTTTTGAGAACCACTCCATGGAGTTGCCTCCTAAACTTTTGGGAAAGAGCCGCATGAGGTATGTAGGTTCATGCATGTACTCTATGCTCAGAGCACAAAATTATCTAACATGGTCATGGGGATCAGTCTTTCCCATATATTTTTTGTGTTTTGGCCTTTCCATGTTGGGAGGGAATGGAACCATAGTGATACTCTTTTCGAAAGGAAATGGACAAATGGAGTCCATAGAGTATTTTGTCTCTGGTTTAGCCTTCTCCTATTTGATAGTCATGAGCTCTGTTTGCATCAAGGTGAGTTGTTTGGTGAGAATAGATATAGGATTTGGCACCTCCTTTTCCTTTAGTTGTTCCATATCATAATCCTTGGGTAACTTTACGCCAGTGGATGCTAGATGGAGAAATTATTTCTCTTTATCTTCATCAATCTTATTTTCCATTATCTTGTGGAGCTTACTGCTCTGTTTGAGTTTATTGTACTCTTCTTCAGTGATGTCTTCCTCACTACCTAATTCAAATATAGGATGGTCAAATGTGGGTTCTTCTTCTTCATTGATATCTTCATGCTTTTGATTTTTTCTATCGTCATATTCATCAAAAGTGTCACTCCATCCGTGAGTGGACCTGTCCATTTTTGGAGAATCTAGATCAAGTAGGGAACTACGAGATGTTTCTCCTTTAAATTGTAGTGATTTAGGATGTACTCTTGATCCTTTAGATGTGTACTTGTTGCATCTTGTGTTAACCATGTGTTTGTACCTCAACTTTGTCAAAGTTTCCCGATAGTGTCAGGTAGTATCTCAAATTGTTTATGTGAGTGTGTCTAGGTGGAAGTGTCATTTGTGTTTTGGTGAAAGTAAATGATTCCAATGTCAGAGGGTTAGAATTCCCTGATAGTGAGTTGGGAATCAAGTTGTTTTGAAAAGTGGATAGACCACACGTATTGAGACTGATTGCGAGAAATTGACAGGACATGCAAGGTAGACGTCTAAAAAAGTGTTTTGACACAGCAACAGGGAGACCAAAAGAGACAACAAGGATAGACTAAAGAGCCAAAAGGTACCCAAATCTACTGAGTTTTGTTGAGAAACTATTCTACAAATGCCCACTATCCTAGATGTGAGCTCCTAGATGCGAACCAGGAAATACATGATACAAGCCTCTAATGGACTAAACACAACCTTTGACCCTAGATGCGATTATGTGCTTACCATATATGATGTAGGATATCAGATACGAGCCAAGAAATTTGGGATGTGAGTTTCTGTCAATTTTTTTTAGTTTTGTAAAATGCATTCTGGAAGTGCATGAAGTTTGTTTGATTGCAAATTGTGTTCTGAGACCTGTCAGTGAGTGAAAAACACATGTGTAGATCAAGGATTGAAGTTTGTTTCTTGTTTTGAAGGATTTTATCTTGTTAGTGATCTCTCAGATACATCAAACAGATTTGCATTATCAAGGGAACAAACACATCCTTATGCCATATTTTCTAGGTAGAGGATGAAAATCCTTGCTCATCGAATTAGGTATACACTCAAATGCTAATCAGAATACATCCATCACCAAGCATGCAATGGCTCTAGTCATGATGTTGTATTAGCCGACTCCAAACATAAGTGAGGGCACGATATGATGAGTGTCTTGGGGCAATTACTTTTCCTTGCACAAGGATTATTACCCTTTCAGAGATGAATTGTGTATTTTTGTCTATGAAGTTCATTGTCTATGATGGGGCAATCTATTTGAAACCATCTCTCATAGAATTGCACAAGGAAAAATTTAGGCATATAGCCCTATGAGTACTTAAATATGTGTAGTCTCACAAGTAAAATTCAAGATGCTCCGCTCTACACATACCCAAGCATGTTCAAGGAATGATGTCAAAATTCCAAGAACAAAAATGATTCCATCTTCTGAGGCTTTAGCCTACGAGGAAGAAACTATTTATAATGAGTTGGAAGGATTGACATAAAACCTGTCCTCACTTGGTTCATTTCTGGGAGATTTTTTCCTCAACCGGCAGGCCCTCTACTGTTAAATAAGAATACAAAGGATTGACGAGCATAGGATGTCTAGATTTTTTATTCTTCAAAAGAAGAAGAGCATACTCTCCTAATCCATGTCATTTTCTACCAAAACACTTCAACCAAAGGTTCTTTCCCTCAAGCTATGTTGAGCCTAATTTAGATGTTCCTAAGTTAATGAAAACATGATGTGTGAAAGAAAATTTGTTTTGTTCAATTTCTCCAAAGTTACATGATTTTCTTTTTCAATTTCTGATTCCAAAACTTAGACAATGAGATTTGTTTGTTCAATTATCCACAATATTAAGTGATTTGTGTTTGTTCAATTTCGGATCCCAAAATGAATTAAACATTGTAACTTGTTC
Source organism: Thuja plicata (assembly GCA_018584345.1). Taxonomy (NCBI): domain Eukaryota; kingdom Viridiplantae; phylum Streptophyta; class Pinopsida; order Cupressales; family Cupressaceae; genus Thuja; species Thuja plicata. Next base: position 608,878 of record MU224940.1, read on the forward strand.
AGTTATCCCACAAGATTTAATGATTTTCTTGTCTAATTACTTATTTCCAAAATGAATTAAAGTGTGAGTTTGTTTGTCCATTTATCTCCAAATTCCTTTACAAACTTGTTAAACCAACGTCTAAAATTTTGATTTTCCTTAAAGGAAAAGAGCATAGTAATCTGGTTGATTTAACAAATGTTGAGAAAATGTGTTAAGTTTTGAAAAAGCTTTGTAAATGGTTAGTACCAAAATCAGTTTAAAAACACCTGTAAACACACACGTTAGCCAAGTCTTCCTACTTTCTTATCAGCAACTTGTAAGCACTCGTTAGGCTATCAAAAGATCAAATCAACAACTGGTTAAAGTGTTAGGGGTTAGGCAATGAAGTTCACAAAATTTTCAACTAGATGCGATCCTAGAAATACAGGATATGATGCAACAAACTAGAAATGAGCCTCTTCTACCAGATGTGACAAAATGTTTACTAGATGCGAGCCTATACTGAAAATGATCCAGGAAATCCTGGATGTGAGCCTTGATTTCTACGGTGCAAGGGCGTATCCTAGATGCGAGCTTCTGCTACCAGAAATGACTTTGGACCTAAAATTTGGGAGGATAAATTAGTGAAAAATGAAGTTAAAATGAGGCAAAATCCAAAATTACAGCCCCACGGTGGGTGCCATAAATGTGTATGTTAATTAGTGCACCTGTTACCCGCGACACAACACTTCAATAGATCATTACATTAATGAAAAAGTATTAAAAAGAAAGGGTTTCAAGCTAGACAATAAAACCGATCTATTGCTTCCTATCTAGGAGGATTATGAAGAATGCCATAATCATGCCCTCAGATTATGCACAAATCAGTGACAAATACAACCTAAGAATGAAAGATTTTAATCAAAACTAGTTCAAATGCTCACTAAACTTGCATATTAGCTCTAAAAAAGGAATGATAATAACAATGCATAATATCAAAACTACAATGCAATATGGATTTCTAATTAATCTAAACAACATAACAATACATTTAACTCCAAAAATTATGGGCCATTTGAGCTCAAAAACTCATTCTATTTATAGAAGAAATGAGGAGAGAGAGGGGGACAAGGGTCATTAATGGAGTAGTAAAACTCATTAATGAGGTGTAAGAGGAATAAATGCCAAAGGCATTGAAGAGGCATAGGCTTGAGAAATATCCATTAATAATGCATTAATGGGAGCATTTAAGAAGCATGGTGTGGATGTAAGAAGCAAGCTTGAGAAGGTGGACTTGGAGAAAGTCAAGCTTGAGAAATTTTACTTTCTCAAGTGGGTTGAGTTCCTAATCACAATTTTAGGAATGTGACATCATTAGAAAGTGGGTTAGGAGGGGATTAGAATTAGGAATAGATTTAGCATGGGGGGAATAGGTTGGGATGGGTTTCAACCCATGGATAAGGTGGTTGAGATAGGTTAGGCTAGGGTTAAGGGGAATATTAATGAAATGAATTATATTAAATATATTCATTCAAAAATAGGAATATTAATTATTTAAGATTTTTATTTCTTTAGATAATTAATTAGGACTATAGCCAATTAATTAGATTAATTTGGGCTAGAAGATAGGCTTTGCAAGTGATTTAGAATATAATAGGGATTTATTTAATTCCCTTGAAATTAATTACCTTAGCCAGGTATTGATTTGAATTGATTTGTATTAAATTTATTGGTTTTGATTGGCTATGGTGATTAATAAAATTAAGTGATTAAATCACTTAGGAGATTAAACTTGATCTGAATGAATTATGCCAGCCGATTGAAGAGTTGTCTAGACATAATTGGGGGTATGATCACAGTTAGGGAAAATAGGGTCTATGGTCAGAGTAGACCAAATCCAGGTGGTTACACCTGGAACTCCTCTCTAGTGCATTTATAACAATAGAGCAATCAAATTCCAAATTCATCATCCCGTTTTTCATCTAATTCTCTTACTCTTAGTATATGTCTATTTATTTTCATTTCCCAATATACTTTTTCAGGTTGCGTGTTCAATTTGTTAACAGTCTCATCTCATGAACTTAATTTGGTTATACTACTATAATATTAGGATCTCTACTACTCAAAAACATAATTTTATTTAAGTTGAGGCTCTATGTAAAAATTCTAAGCAATGAAATATTGTTCCAATCAAGCATTAAAAAATTATAGAAGAATACAAATATGTTAATTAAACTAATAAAAAATTATATTCAGTTTACCTATAATTAAGATCACGACAAAATTAGTAATTATCTTGTCAAATAGATCATATTGAAGAGAAATTTATGACATAGCAACTACAAGCTTCTTCTTTTCTATATAAAAATGAGAAGATCATTCTGTAGAAACCAATAAACACAATCATCTTGACTTTCCTATTCAAACATATTTTAAATTTTCAATTAAATTTTAATTTAAATAAGCCTTGAATCTTGACTTAAACTAACAATATTCTTCTCATTCACCTTGAATTTCCCATTCAAATCTACTTTAAATCTTGAATTAAATTTTAATTTAAATAACAAACAAAGAATTATAATCTTAAAATCTAAGAGTACCAAAATCAGATAAATCTATCAAAATAAATTTTATTTTTTTATTTTAATATAAGATTAACATATTTTAAGGAAATCTTGGGAATTTTTACATTCAACCTATGTTACCAAAAACAAGAAACGTGAAACATGACAGCAAGGGCAATGACAACATGATGAAAAAACCTGATATTTATAAGTTGCTTATAAGAAACAGATATATGCATGTATGCATTTAAATATATGTATATACATAATTAACAATTACAAATTATAACTATAATTTTTTTTAAATAATAATTTGAAAATGCAACATAATTGGGAAAATTAAATTAAATTTTATTATAAAATAATTTATATTAATAATAATATAATAAAAACTGAAGTGATGTTTGGAATTTTAATCAAAATAAATATTTACAGAGGTGAAACTGCAAAATTGGCAATTGTTTATCGGCGATCTTGGCGGATTTGGTTGAAATTGGTGGCGGTCTTCTAGCGGTCACTGTGGCGAACACAACAACGGGTGAGGATGCCCTGCTGGTGATGGGGTAACAAATTTGACAGGTGTGTGCGTTCCTATTTTTTATATGAATAATAGCTTTAATGGCATTCCCACCTCGACTGAGTCCGTACCCACTCCCTCTTCCTCAATTCTGCCGAGAGTTGAAACCATTAATAATGAACTTAACATCTCAAATTCCTCTGTCCCAACCTCTAAACATCCTGAAGTGTGACCTAGGTCATTCTCTAAATTCGTAGTGAACACGGGCATCTCCATTAACACAAAGGCTAAATTTGTGATTTCTAATGGATCCAATAACCCCGGTAAGGTCTCAGGGACTTTTGAACCTCCCTTCTTTATTTCTCCTAATTCTGAAATGCTTGCTAAAATTGTTATGGAGAAAAATAGGTTAAGAATCTCTGCAAATTTTTTTTCGGCAGTCGAACTTGATAAATGCCCTCCTAGGAAGTTTCTGGATGATTGGTTTCATGATTTTTGGAATCTTAAAATGGGCTTCCATATTTCATTTTGTAGACAGATTCAAAAGGGTCTCTTTGTCATTTTCTTTGTTAATCATGAAGCACAGACTAAAGTTTTGAAAAAACAATATTGGACCATTGGCTCGACCTCCTATAGGGATATTGCTTGGTCCCCAGATGCTAATTATGAATAATTTCTAGCCCTCTTGGCTCCCCACTGGATATTAGTCAAGCATATTCCACCCTTCCTTTAGAGATTTATCCCCCAATTGCTTTAGCCATTAGGGAAAGTCATACGAATGGATGACACTGTGAGACTTGTCCCACACATGGACGCCCGCATTCTCATCTCCCTAAACCCTGGATTTGAAATTTTGCCTGATATTCATATCAATATTGAAAATACTAACTACAGTTTCCCTATTGAAATACTCAGAGGACTTAATGCCTATTTTTTATGCCGTAGAGAAGGGCATTTAAGGAAAGATTTCCCTATTCTCCAATAGAAAACTGCTCCCAACCCAACATAATCAGTAAAGGTGATGGAAACCGTGTTTCCTAAAGGTACCCAGACCATGGATAAAACTTCTAGCTTAGATATTATTCCTACTAGTCCTGCCCCTAAAGTTTTTCAACCCACTTCAATAGATATGCTATTCTCCTGATTGATGGATTCTAAAATGTGACTATGAAATGCAGAAGGAAAGCCAATAACCAAACCATTACTTCCAAACCCCAAACCTATTTTTCTCCTATCGTCTCAAACATGTTCAGCCCTATTGAGCTTGCTTCACTAAATACCCAACCCTCCCCCTCTGTTATTATCAACCCTAGCTCTTCGCCACTGCAGAACCCTTCCAAACCCTTTCATGAGATCAGCGATGACTATGTTGTCATGGTTATCCATGCCTCTCAACCAGAAGCTGATGTTGATCACTCTTGGGTTATGCACTCCATGGAGCTTGAACTCCTATCTAATAATGAGGGAGATTTCATGACCGGTTTTCCTACTTCTAAGCGCAGAGGAAGACCCCCCGGATCCAAAAATAAGAATAATAAGAAAAATGGGGACATGTGTACTGATGTGATGACCACATGTTTGGAATCATCTGAATTTCTTTCTTCCCCCTCAAATTTTTCCTCATGAATTGTCTTTCCTAGAATGTTAGGGGACTTGAGTCTCCGGAGAGGAAATATGTTATTAAAAATTTCCTGAATACTTGTAAACATATGGATTTCTTTATGATGCAAGAAATTAAAACTACTGGTTTTGTTCTGGAAATGAATCTTAATTTTCTTTGGAAAGATGCTATTAAAATCCACACCAATCACCTGAGGGGTAGGGGTGGTATTGCCCTTCTTGTCAACCCTAAATGGGAAAATTATATAACCAACTAGGGTATCTCCTCCTGCAACAGAGTCGTATGGATCACACTCAATTATAATAATAATAATTTTGGCATATGCTTTGTTTATGCTTCTAATGATCCTAAGGAAAGAGCAAGCCTTTGGGAATGGATGGCCTTACTCCCTTGCATCACGTGGCTGATTGCTGGTGATTTCAATATGGTTGAATGACAGGATGATAAGGATGGAGGGCTACCATTTGCCTGGAAAGACAGTGAAATTTTTTTCTAGAATAGATTGAAGAACTCTAAACATCTCTTTGACCCTTTGTTTGGCAACAAAGCCAGCAACCCTGGTCTTTGGCACACTTGGTGCAACTACCAATAGGGTAATGCTATAATTTATTCTACACTTTATAAGTTCTATGCTAGTAGGAACTTTTTCTCTGTCTTGCCAGACAAAGTTTGAAATTATGTCCTTGTCACCCCCACATCCTTGTCTGATCACCATCCCATCTCTGCCTCCTTCACTTTCAACACCTCCCCTGATGTCAGTCGCACCCATAGACCCAAATTCATCTTAAACACCAGTCTTCTTGATGATGAAGATGTCCTTACTGCTATCCATATTATCAGCATTATTAACAAAAACAACTTCCCGAATGATAATTGCATTAACCAGTGGAATTTGAATGTCAATGACTAGCAAAACCTTTTAAAAACTATTGGTCAGAAAAGGGCTAAGGATTTTAGGTTCACTGAAAAAAAATCTCTCTAATGAATTAATGAAAGCTGAAGCTAATAACCAACTCAATCCCTCTAATTTTGATCTTACTTCCCAAGTTATTAAGGCTAAAGATGCTCTTAGGAAACATTAGGTAATTAAGACTAGAAGAGCTAAGATTAGGGCTAGGGCTCACTGGCTCCAATATGGTGACCATGGTTCTAAATTTTTCTTCAATCTGATTAAACACAAGCATTCTCATGAAACCATTGAAAGGATCATCATTGATAACCAAGAAATTATGGATCTCGACACTATTAAGGAAACTTTTGCTAATTTCTATCAAAATTTATTCTCCTCTGGGGATTTGATTGAAGCTTCATCTCTTAGGAATAGGTGCAGATCTCTTATTCCTAAGATTGTATCTACGGAGGATACCAATACCCTTTCCAAAAATATATCCCTTGAAGAATTTGAGAAGGCCATTAATTTTATTAAGAACGATAAGGCCCCTGGTCCTGATGGAATTCCTATTGAAGACCCATAATGCTCATCAAAAATTGGAGACCCATAATGCTCCTGAATGTCTCTTACAAAATATTTGCCAAAATCTTGGCCATCAGACTTGTCAGTATCCTTCCCAAGTTGATTTTTTCTACCCAAACAGGTTTTATAAAAGGTAGATACATTCTAGAAAATGTTATTACTAGCTGGGAGGCCATGAACTGGGCTAATCACTCCCATCATAAATTTGCCATATTCCTGTTAGATTTTGAAAAAGATTATGATAGAGTTGAGTGGAATTTCATCTCCATGATTATGGAGGCTTTTGGCTTTCCTACCTTCTTCTATAATGCGGTTAAGGTGCTTCTTCACGATGCTTGTGCTCAAATTGACATTAATGGCTCTCTATTTGAATCCTTCCCTCTTGGACGGTCTATTAGGCAAGGCTGCCCACTGGCGCTTGCCCTCTTTGACATTGCTTCTAATGCCCTGTATTACCTTCTTAGGGACAATACCTTATCCCCAGATGTGAAAGGTATTTCACTTCCTAATGAGGATGTGATCATTAATAGCGAATTTGTTGATGATACTACCATTTTCTTTGAAGCTACTGTGGAAAAATTTGAAGATCTTCAAACTAAACTTAATTTGTTCTACAACATGTCTAGTGCTAAAGTTTCTCACTCCAAATCCATTTTCCTTGGTTGGGATGAGAAACCACATGACTGGTTTAAGAATTATGATTTTCAATGGGGAGGGCCTCAAAAGATTGTTAGGTACCTTGGCATTCCCTTTGCCATTAACCCCTGTCTTAAAGACATGTGGCTTTGGGTTAAAGAGAAAATCACTAGGAAACTTGACAAATGGCATAACCACTCCCTCTCCTTGGCTGGAAAACTTCAAGTCTGCCAGAAGATTCTGTCCTCTTATAACATCTACTACTCCTCTACCTGGATGTTTAACAACTACCAAATTTTTGAGATTCAAAAAGTTGTTAGGAACTTTCTCTGGTCGGATGGCAAAGGCATTAAAAAAGCTCATGCTATCAATTGGAAGTGGTGCTGCAATAGTAAGCTTCTTGGGGGGTTGGGGTTGAAAGATCTTAGGATTCAAGGAATTGCTCATGCTGCCAAATGGATCTTTCACTCCATGGATGGCATGACACCATGGAAGATCCTTGTTAGGAATAATATTGAGCAGGGCTGCCCTAAGAATGCTAAGTCCTGGAAGAACCTCCATTATATTGACTTGGTTATGGGTAACTTTCCCATAAATTTTCAAGGTTCTGAGGTCTTCAAATCAATCTAGAAGGCCTGGAATCATGTTAGAGATTTTATTACTAACAAGGATTTTCATGATGCCACCCAAATTCATGGTGAAAGTTCCATTTGGTGGAACCTTCATATTTCCGGCAAACCCCTTGCCCTGTCCCAAGGCTCCTCTGCTAAATTTCAGTCTAATAAAGGTATCTCCTAGCTCATTGACATCTTTGAGCATGACCAGTTGCTTAGTTGGGAGAACATTAGAAGCACTTATTATATTCCTATTTCTTGAAAAAGGACTTATAACATGATCCTCAAAGCTACTAAAAATCTCCCTTCCACTTGCAATGTTGACTCTAATAGATACTTGAAATGTAAATGGCCAGATGGGACCATCCTATCCAAGACCAAAGCTAAGAGTATCTACAAGACCCTTGGATATGATGATGCCATCATTGACCATATTAATAATATTTGGTATTCCTCCCTGGATATTTGCTCTTGGAAAAAGTACTTTGAAGTTTTATGGAAAGGCTGTGTGGAACCTAAAGTTAAGTGTTTTAGATGGCTCTTTATGTTGGATAGACTTCCTATCAGAAAAGATAACCATGATGATAATTGTTGTAATTTTTGTAACCTTCTTGAAACTAGCAGACACATTTTCTTTGAATGTTCTTTTGCTAAAACTGTTTGGAATCTTTTTGGGATTACTTATCCTATATGCACATCTATTTTTGAAATTGTTACTGGTCATATTACGGGGCTTAAGAATGACTCTAACATATTTTGAAATATCTTAACCTCCTACATCTTATGGCAAATTTGGAAATGCAGGAATGAAGAAAGGTTTCAAGATTCTCCCAGGGTCCTTACTAAGTTTTCTTAAAAACTCACATATTTTAAAATATCTTTATAGGTTCATACCACCATGATGATGGACAAAGAGAAGCTGAGGAGGTTTCTCCAGACCGGGCATGCTACCTTCTTTGTTTTTGAACTTAAGAATGACTATGAATGGAGGGACAACTTGGACAATCTACAAAATTTTGAAAAAACTCTAAAAAATCTCAACAATGAGATCAAGAAGAACAGAAGATCTAAGAAGGATGAGTTGGCCATGCTTACTCAGATCCAAGACAAGAAAAAGGTCACCTAGATGGAGGGGGAGAAGAGCTGGACCACCTGGGTCGATGCCATTGATGGCTGCCTCCAGTAGCCTATCTTGTTTTTTCCTTTCCTGTTGATGCTCGTTTAGTCCTTTGTTTAACTATGTCTTAAACTCTTGCGTCCTTCGAAATTTTTTGGGAAGGCTTTGCCTTCGTAGCTTTGTAAGAATTCGTGGATAATTCCTTTTTTTATATACTTATATTTAATACAAAAAATATAATAAAAACTAAAATTTTAAAAAATAAAATAATTCTAAAAAAATTATTTAAATTTCATTATTTTTATTTCAAAATTATTTATATAGAATCTGACAAATGACAAAATCCTAGAATAACACATAGTTAACTACTGTTAGCGAGAAGACCCAGAATAGTTTGATTTTAAGAGATGAAACCATTCTTTTGAAGAAGAAGACCGACTTCAAGCTTGATTGGATGAAGATTGATCAAAAGATATAAAATAGAATGCTTAGTTTGATTTGAAGTGATGAAACTAAACATCTGTTCGAAACTCTTAAACCTTTTTTATTGGTTTGAATGAATAACTAGTTTGATTTGAAGCAATGAAACTGATTACCATTAAGAGATTTGATTAGCAAGAAAATTGACTTGATTTGAAGTGATGAAGCCAATTTGATCAATGTATCTAGTTTC
>MU224940.1:643608-658156 GCA_018584345.1 Thuja plicata
CCATCAACATATAGAACATCATCTGTCTTGTTCTTTCCATCCAAGGTGATGGATCCTCTGCCTATGATAGGCTTAGGAGTGTTATCTCCAAATCTAACCATACCACCTTTGTATTTGTCTAGATGAACAAATCTATCTTTGTCTCCTATCATGTGGTGTGAGCATCCACTGTCAATGATAAAATCAGTTCTAACATCTGCTTTGGAAATTAAGGCTAATTCATGATCTTCTTCTTTATCTGTAGTGTCCATATCTTTGAGAAACCTTTCCATGTCTTTAAGGGAAACGAATCCAATTTCATCTTCTCTTGAATCTTCATCAGTTACACCTTCTTCAGCATGGTAACATTCCTTCCTATAGTTAGGTTTGTAATCAGATCTAAACTTCTTGACTCTTGTGGGACACTTAGATGCAAAGTGACCAATCTTATTACATGAAAAACACTTGAATGGAAGTTGTCCTTCATACTTTCCTTTTCCTTTCTTTTCTCTCTTAGCAATCATGGAAATTATCTCTTCTAGCTCTTCATCATTTTCTTCATTCTCATTATGACTAGAGATGTGTGAGGATTTCTTACCGTGGATTGAAGCTTTGAAGGTTGTTTCATTCTTAGGTTCAATCTTCTATCTTGATATCTCAACTGCAGAGATTTTGCTAATCAAAGTCTCTCTCTTGAAGTCTTGTGAGAATTGCATAGTTTCCTCTAGAATGTTGATCTTGTTTTCATAGTTTGATGTCAAAGTGGTTAACAACTTATCCATTATATCTTCTTCTGATATTTCACCAACATTGTTCCTGATTCTGGATACTGCTTCATTTATCCTATGATTGTAATCTCTAATGTTCTCTTCTAGTAACATCTCAAGACTATTGTATTTCTTCTTCCATGTCTTCCTACGTGCATTCTTTGCTTGAACATCTCTTTCAAACATGTCTTCTAAATACTTCCATATGGTATATGCTTTTTCAATCTTCTTGATTTTGAAAAATTCACTGTCAGATAAGGCGCCAATTAGGGCTTCTTTGGAAATTGCATTATTGGTAAATGTTTCCTTTTGTCTATTACTAGCATCATCCTTTGCAAGGTCTTTCAGAGATCGAATTACAACCTCTTGTGTAGCAGTCTCAAAGATCTCAAAGCCAACACATTGTAGATGTGTTATCATTTTGTTTTTCCAATCTAGATAGTTCTCTCCATCAAACTTAGGACTCTCTTTTCTGAAGTATGCCATCTGATCTACCTTAAGTTGTTAAGCTTTCTCTCCAAGGCACTTGGCTCTGATACCAATTGTTAGAATACTTCAAGGATAACTGAGAGGGGGGGTGAATCAATTATCAACAACTTTATCTTTTTCTTATACTTATTAATCTAGATTGATACAAAGAAAATGCACATTCAGATAACACATTACACAACACATCAATTTGGTTACGGGGAAACCAAATGGTAAAAACCCCAGTGGGAATTAGTACCCACAAAGAACTATACTATTTATAGTAATCCCTGTTAAAAGATCTAGCAACCCTGTTAGGAGTTGTTCATTACAATGTTGTAGTATAGTGACTTGGTTAAGGGTCTGACCCTGTTAGGAGTCTTTTATAATAACCCTATTAGGGGTGGTGGAATCACTATCCAAGGACTCACTGTCCAAGTGGTGAAGGCTACAACCTTCTGGTTATTTGATACACACTATATCAACAAGGTGAATTGCTTTTTGTGACACTGCTTGTCTGATCAGTTCCTTTTGTGTGCCGATGCTTTAACATCTTGTAAAGCATTACAACAATATTCTCTTTGTTCTGAAAGCTTCTACTTCAATATCTATATTATCAACATATGATAAATATAGCTCTGCTGCTTTAACACTCTGCTCTGGCTTTCACAACTCTTCTTATCACAAATGACCTTCTATAAGTATATACGCCAAGTATGAGATCATGGGACCTGTAGAAAAACTCTTCTTAACATCTTTGTCATCTCTACTAAGTGCGCAAGCATAATTACAACCATGCAAGTATAAACTGAATAGACGCGTCGCTTCACTAAGTCAGCTTCACCAATTTAACCATAACTTTGCAATCTTCTTGAAATACATTTGGCACCTTTAGATTAATATCAATAACTCATAACTCATCATGAATATACACATGCATATCCTAAAGATAGGCACAACTCAATAAACACATTACATACATCGGCCTTAAACTGTTATTCCTCCAGAACTATAACCATCAATAACAGAATTACATACCTTTACTGAAACATCATATCTAGGTCTACGTGTATGAACATAGCATAATAAACATGTCAATAACATGTATCTATCCACACAAGTCTTCATGTCATCATATGGATAATTACATACAGAAGTGTTGTTGTGTATTATATGTTGTCATCAATGACAAACATACAATCAATCAACTGTTCAAAATCAAATTTCCAACAGAAATAACTTTCTCTTTAGGGTTATTAGCAGGGATAGTCATCGTATCATGCATGGCCACAATTCTGGGAGGACACAGGGTGCGGTGAAAATTATACAACCGAAGGATAAGCCCTTGGTGGAGGATACAATAATTCTACTTGGTACTTTTCTTCATCCTCACATCCATGAATGAAGCTTCCAAAGAATACAATAGAAAGAAAGGGATGGATATCTTATCATTATAGAAGAAATGATTTAACAAAAAGAAATGATAATTGTAGTAGGTCCCAAAATGACCCTTAAGAGCGAGATACTTCATCAGAATTAGGCATACCTCAATATTCCATGGTTTAGGCAGCTCGCCGTGTTTGAAACCCACACAGAAATGAACATAAACCTCCATTTTTTGAAGAATTGGTTAATGTTATTGTCGTCCCTACTCTTGGTAACCTTCCTCCACTTTCTTCCCTTGAAGGAAAACCCTATGGCTTGAGCTATAACCTCTTCATTTATCTCAAAGGTGATAGCATTTATGGTAACCTTATGATCTTCCCAAGAATCAACAAGCTGCATTGATATGATTTCATCATTTCCCTCCATGGCTTCCATGAAAGGGTAAAAACCCACCTTCTCTCAGGTACATGACAACACAAGGGTTTTTAAGAAACCCATCCTCAATTTTTGATGGTTCCACCCTGACTATATTCCCTTCCATCTCGGTGCTATACTCTAAAAGTTGCACTTTCTCCTGAGACTTCAGAGACATCCCAGCCAAGATCCCAACACTAAACATAGTCAAGAACCTATCCTCGCTCAAGCAACTATTGCAAAAAACCAGCTTTACCAGAATTGTGGAAATTAGGAAATCACTAATCACTTTAATGAAAAGCTAGTAATTTGGCCCGATGAAAGTACTATTCAGATGAGTAGGCATTTTAAAAATTATAAATACCCATAAAATAATATGATTACTAATCTTGGGATTAAAATGATCATAAAGCCTGGCCATCTTTTCACTAGCCACGAATCTTGTGCAAATCCCCATGCTATCTTTGCTCTTAAAATTCCCCCTACAAACACCATATATGGTAATAATATCCCCCCTTATCTGAGAGTTACCATTATTACATCTATTTCCATCTTTGCATTTGAAATTTGAATTCAAGCAACTCCTCATGATTCTGCTAGCCATCTTTCTCCACCAATAAGAATCACCAGCAATGTACCTCATCATTAGGATATAATATTACTTTCCCTCCCAATGAGCACTTTGGTATGCATCGTTAGTGACCTTAAATTTCTCCAACACTTGATCCCATGGATGGTTAGACCAGTGGCTGACACTGCATTCCATTCTCTATAAATGTGTTGTAATTTGAATTCCTCAAGCCTTGGGAGAAATATCCAAATATCTTGCATAGTAGACTAGACATACTCCAACTATCCTTAAATTTACCTTTGACCATCTCAATCACAATTTTTGGGTCTCCCTCAATAATCAACTTCTTGATTCCCACAGTAATAGCAAATTTAAGACCTCATAATAAGGCTGAGATCTCTGCCACATTATTGGTAACCTTACCAAGGTTAAGCGCATAAGAAATATGAATCCTCCCATGATGATCCCTAATAATACCTCCACCCGCAGTAGTCCCACTGCAAGAAGCCCCATCAAAATTAAGTTTGTAGAACATGTCAGCTGGGGGGTCCAATGGGTATTCCTCCTCGCCAACACCTTAGAATTATCAAATTCAAAAGAGACATTAGAAAGCTTCCATTCACAAGTCAAACAATAGTCCTCATCAATAGGGGGAAGTTAGGTAATTTCCATCCGCAAGTCTCAAGGTTCTCCATCAGCAGATTGACAGTTGTTCTAACTGTATCTTCAATATCACTTACCTCCCCACGAAACACCCTATTATTTCACTCCTTCCAAAGGCTCCAACACACATGTGGGGGTAAAATTTCTAGAGTAAAGAAATGAGTGGATGCATAGAATGGTGCCTCCAATTAGTCACAAATTGAGTGACATTTTCCATGAACACCCAGTTTAGCTGCAGTTTGGCAATGATTCTTGACCACACATTAAAAGCATAGGGATAATGGATTAAGAGATTATTTATGGTCTATTCCTATGTTTTACACATCACACATCAATTGACCAAATGGATACCACTCTTCTGGAGGTTGTCTAGAGTAAGGATCTTGCTATGCATAATTGTCCACCAGGAAAAAATTATTTTAGGGATCAAATGGGAATTCCAAACACTTCTCCACATTTTCTCATCCACCATGTTATTGGAAATAACTAAGTAAGAAGATTTGACAGTGATCTCCCCGACGTGTTATGGCACCAGACAACTTTGTCTTCTATCTGAGAGAAAGGGATTCTGACCCCCTCCATTAACTTCTGAATCTCTAAAACACAATGGGGAACATGAGATCAGTCATTATAGCCTCCAACAACTTTTCCCATTTCTGATCATGAGAAATATAGTCCTTCACTCTACTCCCAAAGAAATTTTCAAGATGATCTTTTATATGAAAAAACCTGTCCATACCAAGGGGTTTATCTCCTATCAACCAATCCTCCTAGAATCTAATCTGATTTCCATTTCCCATAATTCATTTCATCCCATATTTCATGGCACCCTTGCACCTAGAAATGAATTTGCAAATCTTAGAACCTTCTGGTAATCCTTATTTATAAGGGAAGTGAGAGGAGTTGAAGTACGTAGCCTTCATAATTTTGCACTAGTCTGCTAAACACCTAATTAGCTTCTAGCCAACCTTGGAAATTAAGCCCTTATTTAAATCTTTTAGTTTCCTCACTCCCAAACCACCCTTATCCTTAGGTTAACAAACCATATCCCAGTTAACCAAGTTCATTCTAGCCTTTTCCTCCACTTCTGTCCACAGAAAGTTCCTCTGAATCCGCTCAAGATTTTTCGACATTCTATCAGTAATTTTGAAGAGAGAAAGGAAGTAGACTGGTATACCTTGGAGAGCCACTGATGGTAATTGCAATTTCCCCACATTACTGAGAACATTTCCCTTCCACCCAGCCAACCTTTTTTTCATTTTCTCTAGGATAGTGTTCCAAAAATTATCTGAGACTGCCTTAATTGTGAGTGGGAGACCCAGGTAGGTATCCGGAAGCTCAGCCCCCAAATAACCAAGGCAATCTAAAATATTATGTTGCATTCTATACTCAGTATTAAAGAAGTAAATTTTTCTCTTATAGTAATTAATTTGATGGCCTGATACCACATCATAATCATTCAACAATATTTTCCATTCCTTGGCTTTCGTAATACATGACTTCCTAAAGAGGAAAGTGTCATCCACAAATTGTTGGATAACCTCCAGGGAGATAGTCTAAGTCGGCTTAATACCAGCAATAGTTCCAATATTTTTCAGGTCTAGGAGGCTCTGAGCCAGCACCTCCACCATGATTAGGAACAGGTAAGTGGAGATAGGGTCCCCTTGTCTAAGACCTCACTCCAGTTTAAATGACCCCGAGGGCGAGCCATTAACCAGCACAAAAAATTCCACTGTTTCCACCGCCACCCTTATGACTTTTATGAATCTTTCATGGAAACCAAATTTTCTCAGAACCTCATACTAGAAGTCCCAAAAGACTTTATCATAAGCCTTAGAGATGTCTAACTTCAGCGCCATCCCAAAATTTTACTTTTTTCCATAGAATGAATGATTTTGTGGGAGGTTATCACAACATCCAAAAATTTTCATCCCAAGAAAAATCCCTTTACGTTAGGATTAATGATTTTACTTAACAATGGTTTGATTCTATTGGCCAAAATATTGAAGAGAATCTTGTAAGCAGTGTTACATAGGCTAATGGGATGAAAATCCCCAGTCTCTTCAGATCTAGAATCTTAGGGACCAACACAATATGAGTATTATTAATTTTTTTCAAAATGTTCCTTGTCCTAACAAAATTCCAAGCCGCGTAGATCAATTCATACTTGATCACCTCCCAAAAATGATGGAAGAAGGTCAGGGGAAATCTATCCAGACCCGACAATTTATAGGTTCCCATGGAAAACACAACATTTTTAACCTCCTCCTCTGAAACTTGGCATATCAACTCCTCATTCTCCACCTCACTAATGACAAACAAAATAGCCTCCATGAGTCTATTATTTATCTCTGCGGAATCCTCCCAAGCTGGGCATCTATAAGTTTCCTGAAAGAAATGAGCAGAAAACTTGCCTATCTCTTCCTCCTCAATTAATTCCCTATCCCCATCATTCCTTATGGACTTAATAGTATTCCTTCTTTTATGATTAGAAGAGGACTTGTGGAAGAAGGCCAAATTTGTGTCTCATTCTTTGAGCCATTAGACCCGTGACCTTTGCTTCCAGTAGATGTCTTCCCTCTTCAGATTCTCCCTCCATTCCTTTCACCATGCTTCTTCTTCACAATGTATTCTCTAGGAGGTATCCCTTTCATCCATCCTCATTTGGAAGTGTTTAAGCTTTTCCTCTATCTCTTTTTGGCTCTTAAATATGTTGCCAAACATTGTCTTACTCCACCATTGGGCTTCCTTCCTAATCATATGTAATATTTTTGAGATTCTAAACATGGCCGACCCCCTGACAAGAACATTCCACCAGCATCTAATACAGTCTTTAAACCCTAGGTAGGAATGCCACATTATTTCATATCAAAATGGGCATGGCCCACTTTTGATCTTCTCCTACCAGTCAAGGATTAGGGGGGAATGATCAGACACCGTTCTGGGGAGGTGTGAAAGACCCACCATCGGAGCAATATCCTAGCCAATCAAAATCATCCATCTATCCAGTCTTACTTGAATAATTTGCTTACCATGTCTGTAGGTGAAGGCCATCTCATGCAAATCAATATCAATCAAGTCATAAGTTCTCATAAAATCTGCCAAATCTTGCATACTTTTAGAGTAATTCTGAGTGCCACCCATCTTCTCCAAGGGAAAAAGGGGGTATTGAAATCCCCAGCACACATAATGGGGTACCGCATATCAGCTAACATGAGGTTGGATATATCCCCCCAGATCCTACTACGATCATTCCTAACATTGGGAGCATAAATATTAGACAAATACCAGGACACATGGTTCCAGGTAAATAAAACCACAAGATAGTTATGAGAGAAAGCCACAAAATTGCCAAATAACTTACCTGGGGTCCAGATAGTAGCCACACCACCAGAGGCCCCATCTGTTTCACTATAAAGAAAAGTTTCCCAGGCCAAATCTTATCAACTAAAAGGGCAAAAGTTTGGTACGACATATTAACTTCTTGGACTAAAACTACATCAAATTTAAACTCCATAATATACTTTTTTAAGGCGTACTATTTCTGGGGCCTATTCATGCCCCTCAAGTTCCAAGAGAGGAACTTCAATTTCTACTCTTTTGTGAATCCTCTAGGGTTAATTTCTTTCCATTTGCAATTCCCCCAACTACCTCCTTGGTTCTCAAAATTCTTGTTGTGGGCCTACCCACTTTGGAGGCATTACCAAAATTTGACTTCTTTCCACCTTTGGTTTTCCTTTTTGGTTCCAACCAGCCCAACAAACTTTCACAAGGAGAGGAAGGGGCTGACAGTGTCATCAACTTACTCTCCCTAACACATGTTTGAGGAGGGGGGAAAACATTAAATCTATTTCCTCCAGAGGCCACAACGTCCCCCTAGTAACCTAAAATTCCTTCCTCCCTCGAGTATCCTTTCTCCCTTGGGCTACCATTCTTTGAGAACTTACTCTTCTCACTGTCTACTCCCCTTTTAGTCTCTCCACCAAGGCTCTTCCTATTGGAGTTTTTGATTTCCTCCAGGATCTTGTTTTGTTAAATTTCTCCTTCCTCCAAGATCATCTCCTTTCCTACCATCTTTTCCTTAACCAGGCATGTCTTCTTAGGCATTTTAAGAAGGTCCACCACAACCTCTAAATGAGGGTAATCCCCTTCCATAGAGTTATCATATACTCCCTTCTCCCCCTCCACCCCAACCTTAATCACCTCCACTTTATCAGAGCAAGTAATCTTTGGAACATTCTGAGTTAGGGGGGAAATGTCCTCCACTCCTCCATGGTCTTTCTGGGGGGTAATTTATAGTCCACCACCACATGACTATGCTTAGCACACCTTTGGTAGTAAAGGGTAGCATTCTCATAAACAATGGCTTGATTCCATTTTCCCCATTTGGATTTCAGTGCCACAAATTTTGGGAGGGTATTATTTAGCGTAACATTCACACAAAACCTCGCAAACACCAGCCTCAACTTCTGTGTAGTTATAGAGTCTACGGATACATATTGTCCAAACGAGTCCCCAATCCACCAAAGTACTTTCTCAATATCCCAGAATTTGAAGAGAAGAAGCGCTGGGAGGCAAACCCAAACCAGTACAGCTTTCTGAAGCTCCACTTCCGGGTCAAAACTCATATTCCATTTGGCCAACAACAAGCAATACTTCCCATAGCACCAATTACCAGTAGTCACATGGGTGAAGTCCTCATCAACATTAAATTTAAAGAGGAACAGTCCTCCAGGCATGACCGAGATGCTCAAGTTCCCTTTTATTCTCCATCTGGCAGATCACCATCTTCTTACCATATCAATTGTTTCTCTGAAAGCCATAAGCCATAAAAATCATATAAAAATAATTAATAAAAGAGATGACTTGTTTATAGTGATGACCTATGTATTTTGAAGTTTTTTTATTTTACAAAATAAAATTAAAATTAAAATAAGTTATACAAAATGTTAAAATTTTAAAAAACTTATGAACATAATTTTATTTGAAAATATTATAAAATTAACAAAATTAAAAAATTTGTTTGTTTTTTTTGGTCATAGAAAAAATAAAATAAATATTAAAAAACTCCTACAAAATGTCAAAAACATAATTACATTTTTCAAAAATTCATAAATTAACTATATATAAAGAAATTAAATAATAAAATAATAAGATTTCTTCAACATAATAAGAAGATTATATGCATTGAAGCTGCGATGAGCTCTTCTCTATGAAAACTGTCAGATGCAATTCAAAGACCGCCGAAATCAGCAACATGGCCCCCAAGGAAACTCTGACATGCCCTCCTGGATGCATTGGAATCGACGCCGCTCTGCCCGCGCTCACCATGAATGTTAGGTGTGATTTTTCCTTTACTTCAGTTGGTAAGTTGCCTTTGTTTGCGTCTCCTCCCTGCCCTTCATCAGTTGCAGTACCCTCGGCATTAAACTCCCCATTAATAGCAACCCTAGCCTCTGACATGCCCATTTTAACTTCATCTCCCAAATCTAAACATGTACAATCTAATAAACCTAAAACACTCTTGGAAGACGTCACCCCTACCATCATTTCCTCCAGCACTAGATTCAACACTTCAAATGAATTTGAAGAACCTAGTAAGCAATCTGGCCCTGCCTTGCAATCTTTCACCATTTCTCCAAATTCAGATGTGTTGGTAGAAATTAGAAATGAAAAAACTAGACTTCAGAACTCTGCAATTTTTTTTGTGATAGTAGAAGTAGATAAATGCCCTCCTCACAAATTCCTGGATGATTGGTTCCATACTTACTGGAACCTCAAACTCGGCTTCCACATCTCTTTCTGCAAACAAATATAGAAGGGTTTGTTTGTTATATTTTTTTAACAATCAGGAATCGCAGGCTATGATACTCAAAAGGAAATATTGGTCTGTAGGGAATACCTCCTTTCGTGCCCTAGCTTGGACTCCAGAAGCTGTCCACGAAGAAGTCTTAGTGCTTTCAACCCCAAGATAGATTCTGGTTAAAAACATCCCTTCATTTCTGTGGCATTTTCTTCCCCATATTGTTGAACCAATTGGTAAATTTATCAGGATGGATGATATTGTTCATTTGGTTCCGCATATGGATGCCCGTGTACTGATTTCATTTTACCCAGGTAGAGAAATTCATAATGATTTCATGATTAATGTTGACGGGGAATCAGTTTCCTACCCTATTGAGACACTAGGTGGGCTTAATGCTTGTTTCGTGTGCAGAAAGGAAGGTCACCTCCATAAGCATTGTCCTATCATTAAGAAAAACCCTATCCTGGACAGAAGTGTCGATCGTAATTTAACCACCAGCATGTCAATTCCCAACAATGTTAAATCTGGCAACCTCCCGACCCCTTTGACCTCCCCTATAGTTGATCCCTCTATCTCCAAGCCTTCTTTTTCCCCTCCTTTCCTGGCCCCTCCTCCCAACCCAGATTCTAAACCTATAGACGACTTCCTTTTTATTTCTAAGAAAAGGAAGAAACAAACTAAGAAACCCTTTCCTCCTTATGATTGAGGTACCCAGTTGATGGCTCCTCTTCACCAACCGGCAATTGCTCCCTTTCCGTCATCCTCGGCAAATACATCTTCCTCAATTCCAGCCCATGTCGAACACGACTTTGTGGAATCCTTCCCGAAGCCCTTCAAAGAAATCTCTAATGAATTCCTTGTTGAAGTCATCCCAGCTAACTCTAAAAACAATTTGAATCTTATCTGCTCGCCTAACCTGTTCATGGAACTTGATACCGTGTCACAAATACTCTCAGATGATGAACATGACCCCATTGATGACGTCCCATCCTCTAAATGTAGAGGTATTCTATTAGGATCCAAAAATAAGACCTCCTCGGTCAAAAGGAATGATGGGAACCCCATCTCGGCCATGGTGCCATATGACATCTCCGTAGGGAGTAAAGGTGCTTCCTCGCCTAAAGTTTCCTCATGAATTGTACATCTTGGAACATCAGAGGACTTGAATCCCCTGATAGAGAACATATCATTAAGCATTTCCTTAAACCTATTCAACCTATGGATTTCCTTTTCCTGTAGGAAATTAAAGTGACCGGCTTCACTCTTGAGACCAGCCTTAATTTTATTTGGAAGGATTCGATTAAATTCTGTACTCAACACCCTAAGGGTAGAGGTGGCATTGCTATACTTATTAACCCTAAATGGGAAAGAGTTGTCACAAATAGTGTTATTTCCCCCTGTAACATATCTCTATGGATTAGTTTTAAAATCAATAATGAGGATTTTGGCATATGTTCTATCTATGCCTCTAATGACTGGTCTGAGAGGTCTCGGCTATGGGATTGGCTAAACTCTCTACCTAACATACCGTGGATCATTAGTGGCGACTTCAACATGATTGAGTGCTAGGAGGATAAGCTTGGTGGCCTACCCTTTAGCTGGAAATCCACTGAGATGCCCTCCTAGGTTAAACTTAAGTAGAATAAAAATCTTTTCGACCCTCTAGCTGGTTCTAAGAACTCCAGCCCTGGTCTGTGGCATACTTGGTGTAATTTTCAAAAAGGGCAAGCCCGTATCTACTCGAGACTCAATAGATTTTATGTCAACAAAAATTATTTCTCGGTGCTTCTAGATGGCAATGGGAATTTTGTTAGAACTACTCCCACTACTCTTTCTGATCATCACCCAATCTCTTTCTGTGTTAAGCCTATCAACTCCACTTCGTGTTCCATCTCCCCCACCTCTAAATTTCTACTCAACACCTCTCTACTTCAGGATGAAGACATCCTTGTGGCCATTAGCCTCATTCGTAACTTCAACAAGTTTCATGGCTCCATTAACTCCCACCTGGAACTCTGGAACAAAAACATTGTTGCATGGAAGACGCTTTTGAGGACTCTTGGTCAAAAAAGGGCGAAGGACTTTAGGTACACTGAGAAGCTCCTTTCTGAGAAGCTCCTGGAAACTGAGAATAGAGTTCAAACCAACCCTTGGGATAATTCATTTGTTACCCAACTGTCGACTATCAGAGATACTCTTAGACAACATCAACAAACCAAGATCAGAGGGGCTCAAATTCATTCCTGGGCTCACTAGCTAATTGTTCGGGATAGGGGATCCAAGTTCTTCTTTAATCTTATTAAAAATAAGCAGGCTAATGAATCTATTGATAGAATTATCTCTGAGGATCAAGAAATTAATGACATTGAGGGAATCAAACATGCTTTCGCCACCTTCTACAAAAACTTATTCACATCTGAGGACACTAAGGAAGCTAACACGATTAGGAAACAATGTATGCCTCTGATCCCCAATAAAATCTCCAGTGCTGATGCCTCTTTACTTAGTAAAGAAATTTTGATTAAGGAAATTTAAAATGTGATTAATAGTATGAAAGAGGATAAACCTCCGGGCCCCGATGGGCTACCTGTGGAGTTTTACAAAGCCAATAGTGAATGGATATCCAAGGACCTGCATGATGTTTACTTGGAAGCCCTCAAAACTAGTACGTTGGGTAGAGACATTAATTGTGGTATCATTAAACTTCTTCCTAAAGATTGGGATAAGGCCTTACTTAAAAACTGGTGCCCCATCACTCTCCTTAATGTTTCTTATAAAATTCTTGCTAAAATTTTGGCCATCAGAATTGAGAAGATTCTCCCTAAATGTGTTAGCCCGACCCAGATTGGATTTATAAAAGGAAGATATATTCTGGAAAATCTTATTACTAGTTGGGAAGCCCTAAATTGGGCTAAAAATTCCAATCAAAATGCTGCTACGTTCCTTTTGGATTTTGAAAAAGCATACGACAGGGTTGAATGGAAATTCATTTCCATGATGCTACAAGCTTTCGGCTTCCCTAGCATATTTTGCAAAGCTGTTAATGTTCTTCTTACTGATGCATGTGCTCAAATTTATTTTAACAACTCTCTTTCGAAGACTTTTCCCTTCTCCTGCTCCATTAGACAAGGTTGCCCATTAGCCCCCTCTCTTTTTGCTATTGCTGCTGATACACTGTATTATATTCTTAGAGATGATAAACTCTCTCGACTTGTGATTGGCATCTCCTTATCTAATGGGGAGGAGTTGATTAATTGTCAATTTGCTGATGATATAGCCATGTTCCATGAATCTTCGGAAAGTAACTTTGAAGCTATGCTTGAAAAAATCAAGATCTTCTGTACCATATCTGGAGCTCGGATTTCTCAGTCCAAATCCATATGTCTTGGGTGGGAGGATCAACCCCCTAATTGGTTTAATAAATTTAACTTTCAATGGGGAGGGCCTCGTACCATTGTTAGATATTTGGGTATTCCCTTTTCGGTTGATCCTTCTACCAAAGACATGTGGCTTTGGATCAAAGAAAAAATTTCAAAAAATTTGAACAAATGGCACAATAGATCGTTGTCCTTGGCTGGTAGAGTTCAAGTTTTCCAAAAAATCTTATCCTCTTATAGTATCTATTATGCTTCTTCCTGGCTATTTAGTGATTACCAAATCCTTGAAATCCAAAAATAAATTAGGAAGTATCTTTGGTCAGATGGCAAAGGCAATCGAAAGACCCATGCTGTTAGGTGGGATTGGTGTCATACTGATAAACTGCTGGGTGGTATGGGGTTAAAGGACCTTAAAACCATGGGGATTTCCTTAGCCGCCAAATGGATCTTTCACTCTCTATCTGGGGATGATCCTTGGAAAGTCCTTATTAGAAGCAACATTGAAAGAGGGCATCCTAAGAATGCTAAGGACTGGAAATGCCTCCCTTTCTTTGACTTGATTTTAGGGACCTTTCCAGTGGTGGTTGAGGGGTCGGTCATCTTCAAGTCCATATGGAAGGCCTGGAGCAGTGTCAAAAGGTTTGTTACTAATAAGAACTTTCATGATGATAATCGGGTATATGGTGAGAGGTCCATTTGGTGGAGCTTGCAACACTCTGGTAAACCTCTTGCCTGGACTAAAGGTTGCTCTGCTAAACTTTGGCACAAGATGGGGATTTCCCAATTTATTGATCTATTCAAAGATGACAGGCTAATCAGTTGGGAAATGCTTAAGTCTAGATTTAACATCCCCACTTCCCAGAAAAAGACCTATAACATGATTGAGAGTGCTTGTAGGAATCTGCCTACCTGTTGCCATATTGACTCAGACAGATTGCTTAAAGTTAAATGGCCTGATGGCTCTAAAACAAATAAACTTAAAGCCAAGAGCATCTACAGAGTGATTAGCCAAAATGATTCTATCCTTGAGCATATCAATAAAATCTGGTACTCTAATCTTGATCCCTCGGATTGGAAGAAGATTTTTGGTAGATTTTGGAAGTCCCCTATTGAACCT
>MU224940.1:679815-713017 GCA_018584345.1 Thuja plicata
TTAGATTCATAACAGTGCACAAAAAATACCAAAACAATGTTAATTTAAATATCATTAATTACTTGAATATGATACTGTAATAGAAATCTTCATTTAATATTTACTATTTAATATTTAATGTTTATCTTAATTAATGATTATATTTACTATTTAATATTTAATGTTCATCAAGCCAAATCTCGTAAGGCTTAATCTTTAGAACTTAGGCAGGAACTAGACGCTATGCGTCTTTGTTACATGTGTGTCCTTATTTATTGAATTAATTGTGGAGACTATATTTTGAATTAGATAATATTAATTTTTCCAATAACATGAACATCTTAAAGCTATTG
Organism: Thuja plicata; assembly: GCA_018584345.1. Classification (NCBI taxonomy): domain Eukaryota; kingdom Viridiplantae; phylum Streptophyta; class Pinopsida; order Cupressales; family Cupressaceae; genus Thuja; species Thuja plicata. Next base: position 680,148 of record MU224940.1, read on the forward strand.
GCGCTGATTTTAGGAAATGAATGAGTTGACTTCCACCATCAACGGTTAACAATGCGCGAGTGCAATGCAAGATAGGGGAGAGGACCTGGTAGTTGAGCACCCTACCTTCGCGGTTCACAAAATCCTACATGGAAATTCCAAATCACTCCCAATTTTTTACAGCACCTTACTTGGCAAGTCCCCCGCTTATAACTAAGGTTTCAGGGCCACATCATCAAATACGATGCGACATCAGCATGCTTTTTGCCAATGTGTCCAAAACAACCCAAAAAAAAAGTGAGACCAATCGTAGTGCATTAGGGACCCCCATACTTGTACAACTGATGTGGCATCACACTATTGGTTGATTTTTAGGAAAAGGGACACATTTCATTCAATCATGGGTAGTTATCATTAGCAAAAGCAACTTTAAAGTCATAACTATTGGTACAATGTTGTTAAAAATATTGGATATTAAATCAGCAAGTGTAGGTATTTAATTAACAATTACTATCACAACTATTAGAACGCGCTCAACTACCGGGTCCTCTCCCCTAGTAGGAGTGTTGTGAGCCATCAAATATTCAGTGATTTTTATTTGTCGGTTTCGTTTCTCGTTAACTCTAAATTATTATTTTTTCCTGCCTATGTTCTTGTTTACTGTAGGCGGGAGTTTGCTTGTAGTTTCTTTTTTCGGATAAGCAAAATTTTTTTGCATGTAATTTAATGTACTTCACTACCTATTTGCTGACCTTAGCTCACTATACATGGTGGAAAAGCAAATCTCACAAAATCACGTGAGCGATTTCCAATACTATTAGCAAATATTAGGTAACTATTTTATTACTTTTCCCCAACATTTTCTTTGAGTGCGCCTATTTTCTATATGGGTTAGGGTTGATGAAAATAGGTGCCTTGAGAAGGATTACTCTCGGCGTATTATATATTATATAGGTATATATAAGCTAGTAGTGGTTGTGGGGCAACATGGGAGACATTTTATGATTAATGGTTATAGTTAGAGTTAGGGTTAGGGTTAGGGTTAGAGTTAGAGTTAAGACTAGGGTGATTTTTACGATTAGAATGTACGATTATGGATTAGGATTAGGATTAGAATTCAGGTTAGGGTTAGGGTGATTTTTACAGTTAGAATGTGCGGTTATGGGATAGGGTTAGGATGATTTTAATGGTTAGGGTTAGGGCTAGAGTTAAACTTAGGGTTATAGTTAGGGTTAGGGTTGGGGTTAGAGTTAGGGTTAGATTTAGGGTTTGGGTTGGAGTTAGGTTTATGGTTAGGTTTAGGGTTAGAAATAAAGTTAGGGTTAGGGTTATTTTTATGGTTAGGGTGTATGATTTAGGAATATGGTGTAGGTGAGGGGTAGAATTAGTATCATCTTAATGGTTATAAAAAGGGTTAGGGTCAAGGCTATAATTAGGGTTAGGATTAGGGTTAGGGTTATAGTTAGGGTTATGGTATTTTTTATAGCTATGATGTACGATTATGAGTTTGGGTTAGGGTTAGGGTGATTTTTATGGCCAGGATGTATGGTTTACAAATAAGGTGTAGGGTGAGGGGTAGGATTAGGATCATCTTAATGGTTAGAGTTAGAGTCAGGATTAGGGTGATTTTTATGGTTAGGGTTACAAATAGGGTAAAGGTTAGGGTTAGATTTAGGTTTAGGGTTACAGATAGGGTTAGGGTTAGCTTTAGGGTTAGGGTTAGGGTTAGAGTTAGGGTTAGGGTTATGGTGATTTTTATAGTTAGGTTGTGCAATTTAGGAATAGGGTGTAGGGTGAGGGGTAGGATTCATATCATTTTAATGGTTAGAGTTAGGGATAGGGTTAGGATTAGGGTTAGGATTATAGTTAGGGTTACAGTGATGTTTATAGTTAGGATGTAAGGTTATGAGTTTGTGTTAGGGTTAGAGTTATGGATAGTGTTATGTATTGGAGCCTAATCAGACTCAGGCTCTTTCAGCACGGTTTCCCCCAGACTTATCTATAGGGAATTGGGGCAGAGCCCCTTGCGGGATCCTAGAGCAACACCCCAAGCGGGGTCAAGGGGTAGAGCCATCAATTTTCTATTAGTCAAAGTATTTTTTACCCTAATTAGGTTATGTCAAAAATACTTGTGAAAAGGGATTAGGGTTTTGAGATTTGATGGTATGAGGGATTTTCGTAGCTTCCTATGACGGTATTGAGTTGCAGGTTTCAGATTGTAATCACTGGATAATAATAAAGACATTGGACTCGCTATTGGTGGACGTAGCCCAGGGATTGGGTGAACCACGTTAAATTTTTGTGTTATTGTGTTCTCTTCTGTGTGTTAATATTTGCATTTTTTTGCTTATTATTCTAACAGTTAGGGTTATGGTATTTTTACGATTAAGATGTACGATTTATGATTAAGGTGTAGGGTGAGGTAGGATTATTATTATCTAAATGGTTAGGGTTAGGGTTTACGGTTTACATTTATGATTAGGCTTATGATTAGTATCATAGGTAGTGTAACATGTAGCATTATGGTTCGGGTTCATATTGGACTCATAGTACTTAATATATAGTTAGGATTATAGTTAGGGTTACAATTAGGATCTTAGTTAGTACTTAATATAGTTTTGTTAGAATTAGAATTTTAGATAACACTTAATAGGGTAGGTTTAATTGAGGTTTAGGATTTATATTAATGTTAATAGAATAATAGTTACAATTATGATGAATATTATCGTTACAATTAGGATTATGGTAAAAATTTACATATGGGTTTGAGAGAAATTGAGTGCCTCACATACTAAACCCTTATGTCCATTGTAATTAAAAGAATCCTTTGTATGACACATTTTTGAAAGCCCTTAATATTAGAAATAAAGAGTTCAACAAAACATGTTGGAAAACCTTCCAAATATAGTAGTAGACATCACTTCAATATAAAAAACAATATATTTTTTTTCTTTTTGTTCATCAAAATTACATGAGTGAAAGGGAAAATATAAGTCTCATTACAAATATTCAAATGAAGAGAGAAGTATCATAGCCAAGATAAGAACTGACTATATATATATATATATATATAAAATTCTTTGTAATGATGTAAGTGCATCACATATTCTTCATTGATGAGCACGGTATTGCGACCTTTATTCGAATAATGATCATAATACACTTGTTTCATCATTGATGGAAATGCATATACTTTTGAACATGTTTCATGCACAAATTTTGCAACATCTTCCATCTTTAATATTTCCAATTCCTCAACATAGTCAATGGATAATGTTGTGTTCTCAAGAGCTTTGATCATATTCATGTCAGACTCTACAATTATTCTTGCGCATTTGTCCATATTAGTTTCGTAGAACCCGTTTAAGGCTACATAAGCAGTTGGGCTCATAACAATGATTTGTGACTCTTTATCAGATGCATCTATAGCTTGTATGTTATGCTACAAATTTGTAAACAAACATTAGTATATATTAATAATCAAAAGAAAAGTATACATGATTGTGGAAAATAAAATTGAAATCAAGAATGTGTAGTAATACATAATAGGACAAAATTAGTGAAGACGCTTAAAATAAAAAATGAGTTGGCTTATTGTGATGAAATGCCAACAAAATTATTTTATCAACCATAAGAAATAATAAATAATGAGGTAATTATGTTACATTGATCATTTTGAACTTTATTTGATAATTAGTGTGCAATAGTATGTATAAATGTGCATAACCTATTGTTATTTAAATTAATAAAAAATGGGTATCATAATATGATATGATTGTGATTATTGATATACATTGAACCAAATGTGAAGATAATTTTTTAATATAATATACTAATTTATTGCTTTAGAATAATGTAGGGCAATTTTCATATAATATAGAAGAACAATTAATAGTATATTTCTTAATATAAAGTTGAGGATACAATTGATGCCACTCTAGGAAACCCCTCCACCTAATAAAATTTATATATACTCTTTCCATGCAAAGCATTTTATATTCTAAATTAAACAAAATTCTAATTTAAAAAGTAATTAAATTTATATTTTCAAATGCTCAAATAAAAATTCTTAAATTTTTCAATATTTTGAAACTTTGATTTCATTTTATAATTAAAATAGAATCTAGATAAAGAAACATTTCTATTCTTTAAGATGATGATTATGGATTATGATTATGAATATGGATTATGAATATTCTTTAAAATAAATTCTTTTTAAATTTATTAACATTTTTTATTATTATAGATTTACGCAAATTTGAACTTAAGACCTCCTTTAAGAGGCTTTACATGATATCCTTGCACTTTAGCGTCATCCCCAAAATTTATCAATAATTAGTTTTAGAATAAATCTAAAATAAAAATCTAGATTTAAATATAATCTTAGAGTAAATCTAAAACAAAAATCTAGTTTTAAATATAATTTATCTAATTTTTCCTAGATATAAATAAGATTTTTCTATTTTATTAAGATATATTAGTAACTTTTCTATATTTTATTTAGATATAAATGAAATCTTTCTATTATTTTTGGATTTTTGAATGGCAACTATTTTAAATTATAAAAAATAATTAGATTTTATTAATATTTTAGTTATAATTTTTATTTGATTCAACAAATAATTTTAGAATAAATTTTAAACTAAAATCAAGATATTAATGAAACTCTTTTACAAGTAAATCATTTTTTTATTTAAAATTTATAAGATATATATATTCTAAATGTCTAAATTGTTTTTTTAGTAAAGTATATAGAATTTTTTTTTTTTTTTAAATTTTTTGTGAATTAAATTTTTTAGAAAATCGTAGCTTTTTCCTTTTTTTGGCGTATACATCTTGGGTAGGATTGAATTTATCCATTTATAACTAAAATATTGATCTGTATTCCATAGGTTTGATTGTGTGGAAAAGCTCTGTGCGTGCATGAAAAAAATGTTGCTACCGTGTGCATGAAGCATAAGGAAGAAAAAAAGAATTATGGGAAATTTCATTCTATGGTGGATATGATGCCATGTTCCAAAGCTCCCATTTTAGGATAGGCAGAGATGATGCCGGCAAAATAATAAAATTCAGTTTGGATTTGCACCGACCAATTACATTTCATTTTTAAATCTTTTGGAACAAACACATTTTGTGCGTCCTTGTCTGACAAGCTTACCATTCAACAAAACAAAACAATATTTCAGAAACACCTATAAGTCCAATAGAGGTTTCTTCTGTTGAAATAATGTCCTTTACTTAAATTATAATCGCTAGCGAGAACACCTTAGCAGTAGCATTTAATAAAACTTTTTAAAAACACATTAAAATCAACAACACTAGTCAAGTTCAAAGAACCTGTGTACTAACATAATATTTTCTCTATTTCAAACCTTGTCGATCTTCAAGCAGAGCAGAAAATTTACAACCCTAGTCACATCAAGCAAAGCTCCCCACACTGCCTCAAATTTTGGTATAAAATCCTAAAATATTTCTTCCCTATCCGCCAAAGTAGACAACATTTTGAAAAGTCTCGTATACTCTTCAAAACTCCTCTATTAACAAATATTAAAGGAATTGAATTTACCTCAAACTCAAAAACATCCATGATTGGTTGCAGAATGTCTGTCAGACAGATCTGAGCATTATGTAAAGGCATCTATCATGGCTATCTACGCATACCTTGTCAAGGGAAATCCTTCACATTGCAAAATGAAATGTGAAATGACAGAGCTTCTCCAAAAGAACCCAAATCACAAAAATTGGCCCGAGACAACATACATTTCAAGTCATTCATTTGATAGGAAAAAAGAGAGAGCACTGGTGTTACAGTTACAGCAAATTAAGCCACAACCTTCTGAAACACCAAACTAAAGTCAATTCAATTCATTTTTAGAGCATCTGTACAACTGCAGAAACCACATTAATAAAAACCCAGGAAGAAAAAGAACCAACCGATAAAATAAACCTACTTCTAAAACCAAATAAGTAATATCACACTCCACCACGAGATTTGAACCCATGACCTTTCCCTTGCCCTTCCCCCTACAGAATCCATGGCCATATTTTACGAGCGGTGCAAACTCTAATTTTACAGTTTCCCACCAGAAGAAAAATCTCTGAATCATGTCTTCTTGGCCAAAGCACCCTTCATCATCTCCTTAAACTCTACGGAGCTCACCATCCTATCGCCATCCTTATCAACCTGGCGAATCATATTCCACAATCTCTAGCCGTCTGTCCTTCCTTCAACCCAAGCGAACACATAACAGACTGCAATTCTTCTACAGTTATCAAACCATCGCAATTTCCATCAAAAAATAGAAAAAGTGTCTGCCAATTCTGGATCTTCCTCAAAATTATCAGCTTCTTCTCCAACTTTACTAATCCCCTCATGTAACGGTGAAACGGCTCCCTGCGTGTGAATGTGAAACGACTCCTCACATGTGAAATGGTAGTGTAAATATATGTGAAATGAATCCACGCGTTTACTCAAGTCTAGCCGTTTCTTCCAGCCTATGATAAGCTGGGATGTGAGAAACTGAAAACTCTGCCTCTACCATGGGTATTCAAACAAACAGTGAGAGTACGACTAGAACCATTCCATATTGTATTTCAAAATAGTTAGAGGACCTTGAAACTTAATAGTTTCTTTTGTATGTACAAAGGACTGTGTTGCCACTGTAAGGACGCCTCTTGGCGCAACTACCTTCACAACATTACAAACCCTCAAATTTTTAAGGTTATTTTTGTCATATTTAATCGATGAGACAAATAAAAAAATCAAATAAGGAAAACTAATAAAAACTATTAAAAAAATTAACTATTCTAAAACATACTAAAAACATGACAAATTTATGTTTGGAATAACTACCAACACTATAATGATCTATTCTAAAAGATCAAAACAAATCTTGCATAGGGAGGGACTACCACATACATAGACTTCACTCATGTGGCGATACTCTATCATGTGCATTCATAAAATAGGCAAAAATAGGACAATATATTGTATTTATTGACAGAGAAGGGGACGAGGAGGGCGTGTTAAGAGAATTTATAGAGGAAGAGAGTTGTGTTAGTATTGGAGGGAGGTGACAAAAAAAAAATTTGGAACAATATTTTTTGAAAATTCAGGTATTCTTTAGTTTTCCACGAACTTACGTGATATGACCTAGAGTCACTAAGTGAAGCACCTATTATGACTACCAAGAATTTAACTTTATGAAAAATAAATTAGGAATCTATTTATATCAATTATAGCATGAATTTAGCTTCATAACAATTATGGATCCCATTCCACCTCATGCCCATGTTCAGTACACAACACATACTACACTTGGCATATAAAATCAAAATCTCTCATCATTTGGCTCAAGCCCCTTCATTAAGATAATATTGATTTCCAATTGGCATTGAAATGGTTTTCTCGCCTCACCATACTTTCACAACATTAAACATATTGATATAATGTAATATTTTAGAAGACTTGAATGGATAGGAGAAAGGACTCAATACACGTACACTCTAACTTAACACACATGTAGATCCTAAACAGTATGTTAGAATCACACAATTTGTTTTGTTGTCTTTGTATGCAGAGTTAACCACTTAAAGATAATGTTTCAACTTTTGGGTATTCACGGATCTCTTTGTAGAGATCATTGAATACAAAGTGGTCAAAAAGTGACCATTTTATGTGATTAAATTTTCCCCTCTTTGAATTGATGTGCGATCAACACATTGATTCAAAGAATTGTTAATAATGAGATCAAGAATAGTTTGATTTGAAGCGATGAAACCATTATTTTGAAGAAGAAGACTGACTTTGAGCTTGATTAGATGAAGATCAATCAAAAGATATAAACAGAATACTCAATTTCATTTGAAGCGATGAAATTGAACATCTGTCAGGAACTCTTAAACGTTTTGATTGGTTTGAACAAATAACCAATATGATTTGAAGCAACGAAACTAATTACCGTTAATAGATTTGATTAGCAAGAAAATTGAATTGATTTCAAGCGATGAAGCCAATTTGATCAATGTATCTGTTTTCAATAATGAACATCTCGTATAAGGCCCATCTTGTCTGGTTTCGAGTGTATTCATCACTGTATAAGACCATTTCTTAGGTTGCCTTTGATTTAAGATGATTTCAACTTGATATGATGTGATGAAGCTGAGATGCCCCAAGCGATGGGGTTTTGTTTGAGGATGTAATCACTGGAATGTTGATGTCTTGATCTTGCCCCATTGAGAGAGAAATAAAAATATGGCTAGGTGCCCAAGTGATGAGAAGAAATTCGATTGATAGCATGATGCAAGAAGAAGATGATATGATTAGAAATAGGTCCCACGTGGTTAGGATAGAAGTTGTACTTGATGGGAGGTCTTGTTTTACCAATATTGACCAAAATTATGATACAAGGATTGATTAGAAGAAAAGCATGAGAGATTTCCATTGGTTGTGCAAGTAGTCAATTTCAGTTGACTGAAAAATACAAACATCAGATTTTGATTTCGATCCTGAAAATGGAATTAGGACAGTCAAATTAGTGAGGGGTGTCATGTTCACGTACAACTGACCACTTCACGATGAGAATATTGATCAATGAGAATCCCATATCCTTCACATTGGAGAGAGATATCGATATTATGTTGATTTCAACAATATGCTAATGCAGATGCAGATGCAAGACTAACATGAATGCAACATAAGGTGTAGTCACTAAGTCTTTAGCATTCAATTTTTTTATTATTGAGCATTTTTTGGAATATCAAAGTCGATACAATCCTTACTGGTGCCACTGCAATGATAAGAATATGAATATGACTTTCATCAGATAAGATACGGGAAACCAACATAAGCATCAAGGCACAACAACTGAGATAACCTGAATGTTGTTTCTAGTTGATGTTGCAAGAGTACACCAGTATCAAGGCATTCAAAGCCAAGATAACCATGAGTGCGATCTTGCATAAACAAGCAGAGCAATAAAAGTCAAGGAGATAGTTCCAACCTCACCTTAGCATACAAATAAATAGGATCGAGGGATGTGAGGATTTTTCACGTTAATGCAGAAGCTCTTATCACATACACCCAGTTTATTTCACATTGTTGGATCATCGTAACCAAAACAACAAGAACCAGAAAAATAAATATTAACAAAAATCAATGAAAATAGAGAACATTCAAATAGAAGTTCAGCATACTTCAGCTAGTTTCAAAGTTGTCAGATGTGTACATGTATGAGGTGTTGAGAAACATCGTCATGCTTGTGAGTGAGATGAGTTTGATTTCTATCAATCTATTATTTACATTTGCAGTATCTAATGTGTGTTAAGAAACACAGATGTCTCCAAAGATAGTGTTAAGAAACACTTTTGATTGTGGTGTTGAGAAACACTTGTTTGTTGCAGTAGTGAGTTGTGCTTCAGAAATGACAAGATTACTGACTCTGGTGTAATCCAAAGATGTGATACGATTTGGGGAACCATGCCCCTAGTAGAAAACAACAATGACTAACTTCACTCATACTATGAGGACAAAGTTGATTCGATTTCCCCCAGGTTATGATGTTGGATCAGTTTCAAGCCAGTTGGGTTCTTAGAAGAACCAGTGTGTCATGAAAGTGACTGAAAGATATGTACAAATTGAAGCAAAGAGTTGCCAAGGCTAAGCATTTATAGATGGAGCATTGAGTACAAGAGGCGCCTGTTTTCCAGGTTTTCACCTACTTGGCAGAGATTCTATTTAGCATATGTTGACGTGATTTGAAGCAATGAAGTCAATTTGATCAATGTGCTTGGTTTCAGAAATGAATGACTCGTCTAAGACCGATCTGTCTAGTTTCAAGTGTATCCATCACTATATAAGACAATTGATTGGGTTTCTTTTGATTTATAATAATCTCAACTTGATGTGATGCGATGAAGTTGAGATGACCCAAGCGATGAGGTCTTGCTTATTAAAAAATTGGTAAGCATGTCTGTGTCGCCATCCTTTTTTTGTTCTTTTTCAATTTTTTTGTATTTTCTCATTTTTTTATTTTTTTATTGATGCATAAAGGAACCTATAACTAGGTTTTCACCAAAATGATCATTTTTTTGGACTATTTCCAATTTTTAGATTTTTTTGCCTTTTAGAGATTTCTCGCTCTCAAGCAAGATCACATTGGATTATCAATGGATTAGAAAGTTGAGGGATGAGACGAATAGACAATTATGGATGAAGGGGTGAATGCGACCCTCAAAGACATTCTCCCCAAGATTACCCAAGCTAGGAAAAAAAGAATATAGCATTCTAGGCTCATGGAGCGGTGCTAGATAGCATATAGGATAATGACCTGATGTCATGAAAAGCATGTGGTCCAAAAGAGTGCACATGTCAAGATACTTCTAAGAACCTATTTTTTTTATTTTGATCAAGACCAAGGGGTCAATTTTTGATAGGATAAGAAATCATGACCAGGATAAGCGGTGATGAAGGTATAAGTGGATGGTTTCAATTACGGTAGGACTGCTCAGAGATATGAAGGATAGGCTTGGGATAAGCAAGATCATGATAGGGTATCATGGATGAGGGAAAGTGAATAAGTTGATGGAAAGGATAATGTATGTCAAGATGCATAGTGTGTTCATGGATACATTCAACCTTGTCAAGATCACCACAAGGAACATGGATGCTCATGGGCTAGCTAGATGTAAGATATGATGGATAAGATGACATGGAAGGAACTTTCCCCCAAGTGAAGAGTGAAAGTAGGAGGAATTACACATGACACCTATTTTTTAGGTTTACATCATGCTACTTATCCAAGGCACCACAAGAAGTGGGTTTCACCATAGGATGGATTGATTTCTCTTTAATTTTTCTACCAAGACGCCTGTTTTGCAGGTTTTCACCAACGCACTTTTTTATTTTTATTTTTTTGTTTTGATTCTATGGAGAAACTTAAGCTTCTTTCTCTTTAGATAGTGCTCCTTTGGAGGATATTTTATGATGGGCCAAGGCCACTGAAATTATTCTCAAAGATGTTGATAGTGTGATGGTAGAAAATAATGATACGGAGGATAAGGGAGATGGTAGCCAAGGATTTATGTGATGGATTGGATAAGAGGAATGGAAGGATTTGAGATGGATGGGTAGTAGGTAGGTGCAGGATATTGGGTAGGTATGGTGATAAGATCAACATTGACACACCCCTTGAAGGGTAGTGGACGAATGCAGGAAAAGTTGATGGAATAGCTTGAGGCTTTGATGTATGAGTGGATATGGATCCTGGTACACGAACAACCAAGATGGATGTAGAAGGGGGTGAAGTATTCAAGGTAATGGATTTTGGGACATGATGACCCAAAATAGAGTTAGAAGATGGGAGATGTTTAGATGGAGATGAAGTGGAAGACTTTGGAAGCTTGGATGCCAACTTTGACTTTTATTTTTTGTTCAAGCCTTTTAGAGAGACTGGGGAATCCACATAGATTTTTCTTTTATTTTTTTATCTAAGTCCTTTGGAAGAGACTTGGGAATCCACATAGGTTTTGATTTTCTTTGTGTATCCAAGTCCTTTAGAAGAGACTTGGGAATCCACATAGATTTTGATTTTACTTTGTTTTTGGATGCTTTAGAACACAATTCCTCCATGATGGATTTAGAAACCCATATTTTCTTTGATTTTATTCTTTGCGTAGATTTAGAACGCAATTATTCCATGATGGATTTAGGAACCAATATTTTCTTTGATATTATTCTTTTCTCAGTGGAATTTTGTGGTCTCTTGAGTATTTCCTTTTTCTTTGTAGTCACATGTTGATTAGATGGGACATAGTGATCTTCATATGTAAGTAGATTCTTGTATTTCTAATTTTTTTGTTCTACATGCAATTTTCTTCCAAAAGACTTAGGGAGTGTGGATGAATAGGGCTGATATGGATGGTTCATATAGATCAGTTTATTGGGATAGTTCAAGGATGCATGTCTTTGTTGATCTATATAGGGGATATAAGGACAAGTGGATGACAAGCTAGTAGTGATAGGCATGTTGGATGCATGGATATAAGGACCCAATATAGATGGAAGGTTTGACGGTTTCAATTTTGGGATATAGGGACCAAGGATGGACTTGGAGGATGGAGAAGGATGATGCTAACATTTGAATAGAGGGATATAAGGTGTGGAAGGGAAATCAACATCTTTAGAGTGAGCTGCATGACCAAGGTTCTTCTCTTTAGAATTCACCTTTATATGAATAGGTGCATGAGTAGCTTTGATAGGAACAAATTTGATAGGAGCAGCTGAAGCTTGAGGGGATTTATTTTTCTACAAGGGACTTTGAGGAATGATGATTTTCTTAGGTAGATATGGAGGAATATGAAAAGGGGATTATGGGATGCTCTGATCTTGACAAGGATCATTAGAAGGTTTAGAAAGGGTACCTTTCTCTTGATGTTCAATAGGTTCATTAGATATGGTGGAAAGGATATCTTGATCTTTCTTGGAAGATGGATAAGATGTAGGAGGTGTAAGAGTGTCTTTTAGGAAGATATGGAGGGGGATAATAAAATTATCATGAGACTCTTGAGATATGTGACTTTGGTCAACCATTGGATAAGGATGGATGGTGTCTTGATCTTGATCATTATAGATATTTGTTTCTTCACACTTTGGATTGCCCTCTTGACATGGAGCCACTTCTAAGGATGAGGTAGGAGTCTTTATTTGCATATGGGATTCTTGATAAGCTGATGGAGTATAATTTTGAGTAGGCATGATAAGCATTGAAGCACATGGAAGCTTCGAGTCTATGATTTTTGAAGCCTGAGAATGACTTGCATCCATATATTGATTAGCTTGGATTTATTTTAGAGCTATTCCTTGAGGGTAGACATAATCATCATTAAGCTCAGTTCTTGATAGAGATGATGAAGCTTTAGGAGATGAAGGAATGGTGGAAAAAGTAGATGTGATATGCGAAACATTACTAAATATGGATTCTTGATGTTGATCATGCTTAAGATTAGATGAATCATTAGGATTTCCTACTTCGATTATGCCATCATCTATGAGATCTTGGATTTTATTTTTCAAGTCCATGCAAGATGAAGTTTTATGCTCATTGTGTCAATGATATACACAATAGGTACTCAAGAATCTCAATCCACATGATGTGGCTTGAGGAAATGTGATGAGATTATGCTCAAGAAGTTCTTCCAATGCTGATTTATAAGATTGTCCAAAGGAGTGAAGTTCCTCTCGCGTAAGACCCAAGGTTTTTCTTTCATGAGGTTACTAATTCCTTTGGAGGGAGACTTTGTGGTGTTTTCAGCAGCTTTTAGGGGTCTAGATCCACTCACTTGATCATGATCAAATAGAAAAGGATAGATTGAGCTTGATGAGGATTTGTTGGATTATGTATCCTTTTCCTCCTTTAATTCTTGAAGTTCATAATTCAAAGTTTGGAGTTGTTTTTATAAAGCTGGCATAAGAATCTCTTCTTGCGCATTATTAGGACCATAAGGTTTAGCCCATATTCTTTTAGACATTGTAAGATTATCTTGATGAGCTTTCTTAGAAGATTGAAGAGAAGGTATGATAAATCAATTGATTGCTTGATCAGTGCTAAAGTGATATCTAAAGTGTTGACTAAGTTCAAGACCAAAGGACAAAAGAGATAATGTCCAACTGAGAGAGAGAGGAGAAATGACTCTGATCTTGATTCAAGGTTAAAAAACCTTCTCTCGCAACTCAAGATAAGGGTAGCACAGACAAAGATGATAAGATTAAGAAGTTAGTTGGACTAGCACAAGAAAATAAGATTTCAAAACAGCAAGCAAGTCAGACTATCAACAAATTACAGTCAACAAAAAACTAGTGATGATGTTGGTGAGAGCATAGATTTGAGAAAATCCAAAGAGAACCAGTGCGATGGAAGAAAAAATAAGACAAAAATTTGATTGATTGCAGAGTTTGATAGCTTAATACCTCAGAGTGCATATTTTAAATCGTTGATCGATCATTTTCATGTTTGTTTTGAATGTTTGGATATTTGTTTTGATGTTTCACTCACGCAAGACACATCATGGAGATTGTTTGTTGTAAAAAGAACAGAGACACCACAACCTAGTTGAGCTAGGGCAATATCAATGAATTCCCACTTGAACCAAAGTTTAGCCTCACCTACTCATAGTGGAAAACTTAGAAGCTTGGAGGCAGATGCTCCTCCTTACAGTGCACTCACTTCTAAGCCACACCAAGCTTTGAATCCCAAGGGCAATCAATTCCCAAGGGACCTTGTCTCTACTAACATCCGTGAAAATGTGGGACATCTTAGTCAGTCTTAGACCTTCCACGCCAGTAGATAGAGGGATTTTGGTCACTAGAACAAAGTTTTTTAGTTAGGGAATCCGTTCAAGTGGTTATACTTGCGGTAGATTAGCTCCACTATGGAGGCCTCCCAGCCTACAGAAGTTGTGTTCTGTAGTTTTTTACACACCACAAGGGTACTAAGGGAGATCTTCTTCCCAGTATAACATAATCAACACCTGTTTACTATGACGCTAATCACAATGAAATTTCTTATATACCGATTCTAAAGGTCTTGGCTTTAGCCTATTACCAATTAGGAAATCCACACTTTCCAGCTTTGTTAAAGCTCTCGGGAGGTAGCCATGCTAAAGGATTTGTATGGATTTCTCGTTTACCCAAGATTTGTGAAGGTGAGAGGAGAGGATACATCTATGCAATTTCTTGGGATTACAAAACTAGAAGACACTTCAGACACATAAGAAAATGATTCTTTTTAAGCACCAAGTTGAATTGTTTCCTATCTACTAAAAGTAGACATGAAAGATTTGGAAGATAAACAAGGTCTTCGACAAGTGTCCTATATCAAACTCATTAGTAGTTTATAATTATTTTCTTCATTTTCAACATCCTACAAACCATTGTTAGCCTGTAACCAATAAGATAATCCAGAGAACAAAGCCCAAAACTTGTCAGCATTAGAAAATCCAAAAAATTAGAAAACTGATTACATATTTAGAAACTAGACAGAAAATCACGCACTTAAAAAAAAAAGGTTACTGTATGAGCCCGTACGAGGCTGTGGAAGCTGCAAAATAGTGGATTAGGAGGGTACAGTCTTCAAAATCTATAATTTCTGATAAATACAACAACCAAAAACATAAATTAACTCCACCACAGTAATCTTCAGAGGATTCTACCCAAAATAAATAAATAAATTTTCCAAAAAGAACCTAAAATGAGCAAGATATGGGGGTTTGAATATGAACTGCAATTTCAAAACAACATATGGTAAAGGCAAAGATTTCAAAACTCCTGCTGATGTCAGCAGTTAGGTAGGATAAATTTGATATTTTATGGGCCATCACAAAAAATCAAATATTCCTACAAGGAGATGGCTAGATGACCACCAAATTTAAGATGGCGTGGATTCCTGCGTGGCAAAAAAATTGTCTGTGGGCCACGAGTCAGTTTTTTATGTGCCCGTTTGGAGGGTTGTTTAGGTGACATGGTGGTGGCAGGATTGGGTGACGGAGAGGAAGGGATGGAGGAGGAGATTATTTATATAGTTGACTTCACATTTCCTCCTTCCACATGAGCTGGGAGTCTAATAAGAAACAACATCATGTTTCCTTTTTAACAATGCAAGGCACAAATGAAATAATGTAATCGGGCAGTTAAAAATTTTAGTCAAATATAATTGGACAGTCGTTGAGGGAAGTCGGATGTATCTATAACTTTCAAACCTCTCATATCATTGTAACCTTTTATCGATTGATTTCTCCATATTATTATAGAGTCTCCATATGATTTCAATCAGATGAGGAACGATTACTTGTTGAGGAGGCTGTGGGTTTGGAGGAGGTGCTAGGCATAGGGTTTGTGGTGGCGGTGGGTTTGGAGGAGCTACGGGTGGCACAGGTGGGCGGAGATGAGGCTGGTTCTGCACGGGCAGCAGAGGAGGATAGAGGGTTGCAAGGCAGGGGAGAGGTTTTGGAGGTTAGGGTTGGCGGAGCACGGAGAGTTAATGGAGCAGCTGAGGAGTGGCAAGGAGTGGTCGGCGCAGCAGAGGGAAGGGGAGAGTGGGTGGTGAGATGCATGGTAACATGTAGGGTTTAGTCCCACATTTACCGAGTGAAGGAAAAAATGATAGAATTTATAGAAATATCTAAGCCACTTATATAAAACAATGGGTTCACCGCTTGGGGGCTTGATGCTAGGGGTTTGGGCTTGGTGATAATACAACAGATTTGTATGCACTATAGGATTATAGTAGAGGATAATGACAAAGGGGTTTGAGGCTGAACCAAAATTTTTGAAAAAAGTGAAAAAGTTGCCTCGATAAACGTGTAGGATCACGCTGATTGATAAACATGTAGGCTCATGCATATTGTCTCAATTTGCATGTAGAGGGTCGTACGACCTTTATATGGAAATTTTTTTTGCCATAGATTTAGTTTTGGGTGGGTATGGGTATATTTATAGTTGTTTCAAACAGAAACGATGACCCATACATGGTGGTGGAGTCAGATTTGGCTCAAAGTGAATGTGGAAAGGGTTTTGGCTCAAAGTGAAATTCAAGCCCCACGGTGGGTGCCAGAAATGTATGTGTGAAAATGGGGTACCTGCAAGCTGCACAACAAACACACACACTTCAATAATCCATTAAGTGGTTATCGGGTTAGAAAATAACAAATCAAAATAATGAAATGCCCAAGGCTAAATGACATCAGTTCATTTCCTTCTAGTAGGTAGGAGTATGATTTTCCTTTGAGGTCATCGCAAACTTAGTGAATACACTTGTTCTAAAAAAAGGATTTAATCTAGATGATTAATATAAAATGATGAATGCAAGATGCAGATTTTTTGTTAATCCAAGCTAATTAGATTTGTTTTAGAAGCACCAAATTCAAATGTGAAAGATTCTTTTTATAGCCCAAATCAAATGTACTCCAAATTAGATTTGCATGCTTAAACAAGCTAACAATTAAAACTATTTGAAATTGAAAGCTAAAATGCAATAAAGCTAGAATGTAAAATGCAACATAATAACAATAATGCAAAAGTTAGGATCCTTTGTGAAGGAAATGAGTTTCTCTTTTGTAGAAATCTCTCTCAAATCGACGGTCGAGATCGAAACAAAAGAGTGGCTCATATTCGATCGAAGAAGCATAATCCATGTGCAAGTGATTTGATTGGTCAAAATATTTAGTTGACTGGACTGACTTATCAATTTTTTTGGAAAATTCCAAATTCAATTCTCAGTTAACTGAAATATTTCTAGAATGATAAATAGTGGAGAATGAGTTAACCGAGTGGAACTGGATCATTTCAAATTTGATAATCAGTTAATTGGATTTGATGATGTCATATGCATTTTTAATAATTTAACTGATTTTGAATGCATATTTGTTTTTATTAATTAATGTAATTAATTTTTGGATTTAATTGACAAATTTGTAATTTTAATTAATTAATATATCATAATATCAATTAAATTTTTAAGATAAGATTTTTTTCCAATGTAATGTGATTTTAGGAATTAATTAATTAATCAAGTACGATGATTGATTAGGACCTAGGGTTCAGGTCAAATTAGGTTGAATTTGATAGATTGAGGAATTGCCTGTTTGATTTAGGATTTAAGGCTTATCAAGATTAGGGTTTCAATTAATTGTTGAGACTGGGGGTCTATGGTTTAGAAAGGCATTGGCAACGATTCTAATTGGTAGAAGATCCATAAATTTGACTATTTCCCTCATGAGATGTTGTAGATCTCTTCTCTCTAGCTCCAGCTTCATTATGTCATACAAGTGTACTATCTCCTTTTTTGTGTCTAGGTGGTTAGAAGGGAAAAGGCCTCCAATCCATGCTTTCAAACCCTTAAGAGAGTACCCTATGATAGCCACATGGAGCTCATTGTCCAACATAAATTATGCCTTGAGTAGTATTTTTGCCATTTTCATGAACACTTTGTAGTCGGGAATCATGTAGTACCAGTTTGATAAGAAGATCGAGACCACCTATGAGTGGATAATATGTCTAGGGGTGGAGAATGCTGAACCAATTATGTCTAATCTCCTCGAGCATGTCACCCATAACTACTTTGAAGGCTACCTTCATATGCCTACCCAAATAGGGGCTCGATAATGGGCGTTACCAATCTTTTGTTTGCAAAGAAATTCTCATGTTTAGGCATCTATAATCTATGGTTACCAAACATAGAGCCTATAAAACACACTATCAGCATATGTAAATACCGAAAATGGAAGAGAGAAAAGAAGGTTTTAATAGCCCATTATGGCATGAATTCCCATCATTAATAGAAAAGGTGAAGAGGAAACAAAGTTAATGTTACATGCTTGGATGATCTGCCAAATCTTCATATCTTGCATATTCGCCAAGTAAAATATTCTACCTCGGGAAGTAGAAACTTTAGCTTCATCCTTCCTAGTGTATGCTTCATCACTCACATAGAGAAGCAACATAGGCCAAGCACTATTTCCAAATGTACAATATCGTGCATTATTATTTAAAATTTAATATATTTTAATTTTTTATTTAATTTAATTTTTTTTAAAACAAAAGTGGGCTAGCCACTATATATATTTATTAATTAAAATTGGTTCAAGAGCTCATCTAGGAAAGAACCAGTTAGAAAACCCAGAATCCTTGCTCAAATACAATAATTACAATCAAAGACAAGTTCATCATCCAGATGTACAAAATTTGCATAGTGCCATATTGAGACGTACTGGCTCGTGCTGCTCATCAATACTGGTAGTCGGTTATATCTGCTAATCGATACGACATGTCAGTTATGCCGGTCAAACCGTCGGTGATCGATAGCCCTATTCGTCGGGTTTATTTAATTTAATTTATATTAAATTTTTAATTTAAATATAAGTTTGAAATTTATTTTAATCATTTTCTACTATTTCTGTATAAAACCAATATGTTTTTAATTGAGGTTAAAACAGTTTTGGAAGGGAACTGTAACCCTATACAATTTAGAATGAAAGATATGTAGGAAAAAGCACCACAAAAAAGGGAAAGACAACAAAAAACAACTGTTGGGGGAAATTATGGAGACAATAGAAACCCCCAGCACAAAATACCACCAAAAAGAAGCTAAATCGGAAAAAATATTACAAGCCCAAAAAACAACATAGTTAGGTCAATTTTTCCATAATCTCTGCAGAGTCACCAATCACTGTCTTATATTTGTCGATAGCCTCTATGAGATCCTTTATTTCCTTTGTGCTACCAATTTTCACCTTTTTTGCACTCGCTCCAGTATGAGTCCAAGGACCAGCAATCCACAATAATAAGAGTAGTGTTCCCATCCAGCACCGAGAGAAATGCCCTTAAGTTGTTGTTAGTCACCTTCATGCCCTCATAGTTATTTTTCATGATACGGCTGAGAGTGTCTTCATTACTCTGGATACAAATTTTAGTCATCTGATAAGGGAAATTAACCATCGCATTAATCCTTAGTTCTAGCTTTTCCAACAGCCTTTTATCTACTTCTTCCACCTGGGTCTCATTATCATTAGTAGCCTTGGTCACCAGTTTAGCAAGCAACAGAGCAATCTTATTCACTCTGTCCTGGGGTTCATCATACTTACCATTTATATCTTTGATTTCTTCAAGAAGCCAGGAATTCAGCTGATAGTCCATCTCAGCCTGGTCTTTAACTACTTGAATAAATCTTGCGGGCTCTTGGCTTTTCACTATCTCATTATCATGGTTGCCTCCAGCTTTCTCTGTTCCTTTAATAGATCTAAATAAAATATAAAATTGATATTAATTTTTTACCATTACACAATTTTATTTAAGTTGAGAGAAAATTATGCTTGATTACTTGATTATGTTATTTTAAAATAATTATAGTTTGAATATAGTACAAAATATGTGAGATTTAAATATTTCATAGTATACCATTATAACTTTAATGTTTATATAAATTTTATATTCTTAAAGTAAATTTAATATAATACATAGTTACTATGCAATATAATTTCTTATATTTTATTATTAAATATATTATAAAATAATTGATTAAATATAATATAATAGAATATATGATTTCTACATATAATACTAATTAAAATATTAAATATATTATATGTTTAGTATTTATCTTTTAAATGTATTACTGAATTAATTGAAAGACAAAGTAACATTAATTTCATTATTAGATATTATATGAGATTTTTGTTTTTTGGTAAAAATGGATATACCACTAAGATATTTTATTAACTATAATATAACTTTTACAATTTTTAATCCTGGTTTAAAGGGCACCGATAGGAAAGAACCAGGTGAAGAAAACCTTCAGTCTTGCCCAAATTCTTGAAAACCTAACTAAAAACCTACTTCTCTAATCAAAACAATTCAAGAGAAGAGAAACAAAACATGTGATCCCGCCAGTACATAATATACTCATATGTGTATTTATATTTAATAATCTACCCCTATACAAAATCATCTATGAAAATAGACTAGTCCCCCCAATACAAATTCTCAATCCGATACATTTTATTTTTCTATATCCAAAGAATATGAAGTGTCGCCCAGAGGATTCCACAAAACTTAAAGACTTTAAGAGTGGGATACAAAAACTCATCTGCAATATGATGTTAGCATTTTTCAAGAAGTGTTACTGAGAAATCAATGTCGTCACCTGAACCAACTCTAAAGGCAACCAACGTTTCTACATATACATTTTTAGTATCAAGATAAACATACAACAAAATACACCAATTGGAAAGGTGCCACTATCCAATATCTAAATGTAGGCAAGGAAACTAGAAAATAAAATGTAGAAGAATCTAGAAAAAAAATGTGAAGTATACTTAGCATCCAAGGTTTGTTCCATCCCTCCAAAAAATGTCGATAATTATATTTGCTAACCTTAGTTGATAATCTGATTGTACCCAACATGTAATTGTGGAAAAAATTGAGGCATTTTAAGGGTCATGTGAAACTAAAAAAGAACAATATGAAATGATAGCCAACAATGTCCAACAGTAGTCAACAGGTGTGGGAAACTAAAATGAATCAATAATTTCAGCAATTACAATGTTAGAAATCATTTACAATATTAACTAATTCAAATATTTGATATCCAAAACCAGTATGTCAGCTAGCACAACTAAAAATTATCATACAAAAATTTGCAGTTAAGACAACTGACATATATTAAAAAACTTTATAGTACCCATCATGAATGGGTCTATATCTGAACTGGAATGTGATTAAGTCCTAAACAATACATGCCTATAATAGTCCATTATTGTCACGATGATTAGTTTTGGGCATATCTAGCCACCAAAAAGACACAACCAAATACCATGATACCAGTATTCACAGCACTAAACTTAACTCAATAACTTGTGTTAATATGAGTAGATTCTAAGAAATCATGAGAAAGCAAAGTTGACCCCTATTATAAAATACACTCATATTCACGCCCAAAATAAGAGACAAATTTATTAAGTGTGAATATAAGTATACCATTAGTGGTGCCAGAAAAGAAGATATAGCAACATTTATGCAACATTCTCCTTATGCTCATATTACAAATTGAGGATAATAAAACTTTCATGTTTCCATACGTGGTTGAATATGGTCATATAAAAACTTGATAACTTATTCGTTGTTTCATTTTCGCTAAGTAATACAAAATCTTTGGGCATTTGTGAAAATATCTCAGTGCTAGCAAGTATAGGAATAAATGCACAATCAACCACAGTAAACTCAACCCAGCCAAATATTCAATATGATTTAATTCATTTTTAGAAATAGTCAGCAATCTTAAAAAATCGTTCTTATTTGAAGTTAAAGCATCGTGGTCCTTCAATCTTTCCTCCATAAAATGCATTTCTTGAGTTTTTCAATGGTATTTCTCTGCAAGATCGAGATATTTTGCAATGCGAGAAATTGCAACTTGCCTTTTGAATCTATTAAAATAGTGAAGAACCTCATTCAGGCAATAGCTTAAAGTGAAGAGTTTTGAGTCCCATGAACGAATATTCTCTAGCCACTCCCAAAAAATTTATTGATCTACTCTATTACTCCCTAGGGGTTTTTCAATATTTGCAAGTTACAAAATGATTGCAAGTGGTTCACACAAAATATTTTCCTAAGCAATTTCACCTGAAATACTCTGCATCCAATTTCCTTGCTTTTAAAGGATTTACATGATACAAAATGTATTTAATGTTTTTCTCTTCCATAACCAGGAAGGCTTTTAGGTTGTCAAGTGATAGAGGATGGTAATAAACTTCCATAGTTTTAAACAAAATAGGCATTGATGTCTAGAGCTATCTGCCAGTAATTCTACAAGATACATATAATTGCTTGTATTAATAGATGAGAAGAAGTAGGTCCTAATGTTAGGGATGTCTCAGAAGCTACGAGTATGTGGGATGGTGACACGTCTTTGGTGGCTGAAGGATTGAGTCAGACGATTTCCCTTTGGGGTATAGTAGCTAGTGTTGATAAAAACCTATTTAAAATAAAGTGGGCAGGTTGAGTAACGACGTACGAGGTTGTTCGAAGTGTGGTGGATCCCTGTCACATTTGCATTGAACAAAAGGTTGCATCAAATAGTGTAGAAAGGATGAAGCATACGCAAGTTATTTGAAATAAGAAGAGTTGGAGTGTTGATGTTATGTCGAGTAATATTCACCATCAAATAAGTCAGAAAGGTTGTTACAAAAGAAAAAATTTACCCAATAATGGGTAACGTCACAGAGTGCACATGTGTCAATGGTCCAAAAGGCTCAACCAACTCATCGAGTAAGACAATATTTTGAATAATTGAGGAGTTAAGCAACATTAAGAACTATCTTATTCAAATCCATTGAAGCAATAAAGAAATTAACATGTCATTTGCATCGAATCAAATACCATGTCGAATAACCCATCCACGAACATAACGATACATAAGTTATTCGAAGAATGATCGGGAGTATAAGCAGAATTCCCAAATTAGGTGTAGAAGCAAAGTTAAGGAGTTTCCAAAATTTCAAAGAAGACAACGAGGACATATTAGTGAAACCCAAGTGAAATAGTAGATAGAAATTACCAACAGTCGAACATAACGAGGGAAATAATTAGAAACCAAAAATATATACATATGACCATATCCACCAACTGAAGTAAAAATAGTCCAAGACATCTTTTTATGATAGATTTCTCCTACCCACCAAAATGAAATAATGTAGTCACTCTAGACTATCATTAATCCATCGTGATGAGACATACCAATATTAAACTAAATTAAGCAAAACCTGTTCCACTACTTCCTACAGATGCAAAGTATCATCAATTGCTTTGCTAGCCAAGAAATTAATAGCCATATTTTCTTCCCTGTAGCACTGTTTAAACTCATAGGTATGAAAAAAAGTGCAACTTTGCCAATATTGTATTAAGCCTATATTGTAATTTTTAGCAAGCCGGTCTCATGTTTGTAAAACTATTATACACAACCATAGAATCTCCCTCAATTATCAAATTAGTAATATTCAGAGAAAGTGCATAAGAAATGGCTAAAATAAGAGCTCCATTTCTGCCACAATATTATATGAGATATTATGTTTACTTTATTTTAATAATAATTTGGATAAATATATAATATTTTCTCTAATTATTGGACTTACTTAGGTTCTATCTTGGATTTCATAGTTTATTTATATTTAAAAATATTAATAGTGATTAATTTTAAGGCATCTAAAGAAGGGCTTAATCGCCTTGTGATTTTATCATGAATTTTATTTAGTTGTCTCGTGTTGATCTTTTGTGTTTTGTTTTTGACATTTATGATAAAATTGTATATAAGTTAAAATAATTTTGAAATAAAAGTCTCTCTCTCAATAGTGGTTACAAAATACTATAAGACTCGAAATAAGAGGCTGCGTGGAGAAGGGGTACATGCACAGAATTGGAACTTTAGCAAGAAAAGAAGAGGAAATTTGATTATCTAGTAGCCAAAAAGGGAAGAAACAGATTGTGGGTTTCAACAGGGAATAATTGGAAGCACGGGCTGGAGACCCACCTTTGGATTCTCGTGAAGAGCTAAGGAAGCAAATCACTAGGTTCATTATTTTGCCTTGTAATTATCCTTTTTTATCAAAATTAGCGAATAAAGAGTGACGAGGAGAATAGCTCATATTGTATGGTATGTTCGTATACTCCATATCACATGTTGATAAAAAAAATTGTACTGTAAATGGTTTGTTTTGCCTTCTGTCAGCTAGTCTTTGTATACACTCAACGGTTCCCTTGTGAAGAGAATATTTTGAAACCATGGTAATAAGACGTGAACTTAGAGAATATGTTTAAATCTCTTTATTGTGCCGGGTGCATTCCCTTGCTAATTCCAATCGGGAAACTTACTATATTTCCTCTAGATGGAGTATGCATTGGCTTTAAACTTTACTACCTTCGAAGCCAATAGAGATTCTTTTCCAATCAAAAAGTGAAAGTTCATAGAGTTACTGTGTTTTTTTTTAGTCGCTTATATACTCCTATAGCTCCTTGCTATCACTGGCTTGCTTCCGTAATTCGGTATGCCAAGACACCACTTAGCATGTCATTCTTAGTATGATTTTATTTTTCCAACCATTATTGCTCTCGTGTTGTAGAACAGTTGGTAGGTTTTGTTGGGTCTTGAGATGCGACTTGTTCCTGATTTATGTTGTACACATTGTCTGTTTGTGTGTTTCCTTCAAATTGTAACTGAATTCCTCTATCATCATACTCATACTAAACCGCTAACGGTGTGGATGCTTAAGAACGTGTAGTCTTAATCTGGTTAATCAAAATTAATGCTAATATTGAATCTTTAGTTATTCTGTTAACACCAACAACGACGACAGACTCTTCTAAGTCGCTAAATGTCCTGACTATGCACAAACCAAATTTAATTACAAAGGTATTTAGTTAGGGGTTTTATTTATCCAATGTGAGAAGATTAAAATTGGAATAAGAGCTTCTGTGATGGCCCCTAACCACTCGCCTTGAGCTGACATGAGTTCAGTTTCGAATTTATGCTGCAATTTATGATAATGGAGAATTACAAATCATGGTTAGGATGATAACTGCCATGGCTACAACTGTACCCCATCTAGATTGTGAAAGGATATAAAATTGGGGGATTCTTGTTCCACACCATTTTTACTTCCGCATTTACTCCTATCCTTCGTTCTTGAGAAAATTTTAAAACTTTTGGGAAATTTTTCTCACCACCGAGCCAACTTTTAGCAAGGGCTAGTGCCTTCTTTGAGGAGTTTGTTTGTTTGTTTGTTTGTTTGTTTTTTTTTTGTTTTTTTTTTTAAATTGTTTATGAGCGATCACCATGCACCTAACCTTATAATTCCACCTACCCACGTCTTCCATGGCGTATAGCTGGCACCTTCCTCACAATATATTTTCTTATTATTTTATTTATAACATAAGGTGCTTGATGGCGTAGTATTTTGATCTAAAAAACTCTTGATGGAGCTTTAGTATATGTTTAGTTTGTGTCTTTTATACACTGGGAAGGTGAAACATAGAAACACTTATTTTTATTTTCAGATTGTAAAACGTACATAAAATTTCAGGTGAAGAACATAAGCAATTTAGTAGTAATTAGACATAAAGTGGGTTATTGAGTAAATCATCATAGTCTTTAGTTCTGACAAGATACGTGTGTATAAAATCTATGCATATTAGAGAGACTCAATAATATGGGGGGATTACACTATATACTTTAGCCTAAAAAGAAAAAAAAATTGAATAAAAGATTACCTTATTCTGGTGGCTTTAATTCATGCTTTTAGAGGGTATGATCTAATAAAATTGGAATTGGGTGTACCTTGGACTCTTGAATATGATAAATGACAACGTGGTAAAATTCATGAATGCTAGGGAAGTTTATTTATTTCCATTAACTACACCATGCAAAGGTCTTTTCTTCTCTATTTATTTAATAGATCCAACCATGTTTGAGAAGAGATAAAGCTTTACTTAAGAGATGATAAAAATCAAATTTCATTTTTAATGAAATGTCAAAAATATTTTCAACATCTATCTACTTAATGTGATGATCAAGCAAAGGATCATAAACTATGTCTTTAATGTAAGAACATATTTTTTAGGAAGGTAAAAGACATGCATATGTGTGAGTTTACGTGTTGCCTAAACTTTAAATAGTGATACTAGATGGCTAATATGTGACTATGAGTACTTTACAAATTTTATGCCCTTGCAAATATAGTCATTTTAATGAGGAATATATTTTTTTGAAAAGAATGCAAGTTGATAGATTATAGGTAGAAAATTTGGAACTTGTGAGATACAATTTATGAGGTTTGCATTGAACACGCTTGTTAAGGAGATGTTGATCTTTTCTCTTTCGTATTATGTCTTACAAACATTTTGTGATCCTCATTATATGACTTCAAAATCATTGTCTTCATAAAGAAAAGTATGATGGTATTGTGGTCTGATTATATTATGGTCTCTTTTGTTTTAATTATCACCACTATGGTATCCATGTGTTTGATATGTAAACATATTTTATGAAATGGTAGAAAGTAGAAAAGATTGTTATTTTGGTCGATACAAATATTGTATATACTTCATGAGTGCCAACAATCTAGTTTTAATTATTATTAAAATGTTGACACAAAAGATAATTGTTACACAATTCCATTACTCTTATTAGTTTTGATTGTTAGACTACCTCAAGCTGGGCTAGGTATCTTTCATGTCAGGAAATATTTTAGGGAAGCGTAATTGCTTCGTGCTAGAGTTGAAATGCACTCCTACAATATTCTCGCCTGTGATGTTTTGTGTGAAACAAGTGTCTGGAGCTCCTATCTGGAAGGTCTTCATGTTTAGAATATTATGATTTCTTTGTTATCGACCAGTGGTCTATTGTAATGACATTTGTAAACTTATGTTAGTTGGTGACTCCTATTCAAATCTCTTATGTTCTTATTGTACTGATGTACTTCTACGGACTGGTCAATGCCTCTTTTTGGATGTTGTGTTTGTGACAAGTTGGTTGAACCATGTACCCTTTGCATGTAATTTTAATAGAAATTATTTTGTCTTGTCGATATGTGGAATTCAACTTTTGACTTAGTTGACCGATTCCCTTTTTCTACATATTTGGTGATATGGCATATGTTGTCGAGAAAGCAATCTTTATAATATTTGTCTATAATATGTCAAAATATCATTCTCAAGGACACTTAAAGATCAAAATTATTATTTTTACACCACATCATTCGTTACCTCTTTTTAATTTATCCAGGTATACAATTCATTTACTCTATTTACTCTCTTTGGTCATCTTGGTAATGAATGATGAAGTGCAATTATATATGTGTGTGTGTGTGTGTAGATATATGTATATATGTATGTCTATACACACACACACACACACACACACACACACACACACACACATATTGCATAGATGTTTTAGTACTTTGATTGATGTAGGTACGAGACATCAACTCCATGTAGATTCATATGTATGAGCATGCCTATACAATGCTTGATCGTGGTTATATGGAGGTAGCATTAAGACCTAGTTGTCTTAATCCTAGCCATCGTCCCAAGTTATGGTGATTATCTTAGACCTAAGCCCACCCTCTTTGATTGTCATGGTGACAGTATTTGATTACCCTATGTTAGATATGTAGCTTGTGAAATCTTAATGGGTTTTGTGATTACCATCACTTTGATGTGCCAATTAATAATGAAATTTATGTTATTAATAAATATTAGTTAACCCTTGTTTTATCATAATTGTAATTATTATATTTATTATTATTTTATTTAGTTGATACAATAATTAAAAATACTCTATATATATTACTACGTATATATACCAATACCAGCATAAGTAAATGTCAAGTAAATAAATATATTAATTGTATATTTTATTGGGACATTAATTAATAATTTTATTTAAATAGAAATTAAATATTTGTTATGTTTTTTTTTAGAAATCTAATTTAATATATATTATATATATTAAATAAAATTGTTTGTTATGATTTGTTTTTTATTAGGAAAAGCAGCCAAGACAAGGGGGCTGACCCAAAAGGAAAAAGCAAGGATGAGAAGTGCATACAACTAGCAGACAACCATCATAACAAACGGGTCAAAACACCCTCACTCAATACCCTTTTTTAGCATCAAAAAGCAGAAAAAAGACTAACAGACCCCAGCTCCATCATGGAGCTGGTAACCAGCCTGTACTCCCTAACAGACCCCAACATCACCTTGGAGCTGGTAACCAGTCTGTTGAAGTAATAGTCTAAGTACTTAACATTAAAGAAGAAAAGATAAGTAGCAGTAAAGTAGTAATTACAACTAAACCAGTAGTAAGAGTAAAACCTAACAGACCCCAGCTTCACCTTGAAGCTGGTAACCAGTCTGTGAAAGTAAAAACCATAAAAGTAGAGATTACTTCTAGTATGCATGGAGTTGCATCTAACCCCATCATAAGAGTTCATCAGAATCACAGTAGAGCCCTTAATGGCTATCTAATAAAAAATAGAGAAAAAGCAAAGCATGGAAAAAGATGAGGTTATTTGGGGTTTTTACCCCCATTTTCTAACAGTAGCTTAAGCCAATCCTCCGCAAGGAATTGGAAAAGTCTCTCATTCTTGTGTGCTTCCTCCTGAGAAGACCCCTTTTCCATTTGCAGGAGCTGGAGAGTGGTAGCCGCCGAGTGTATAACTTTCACCGTGAACCCAGCAACTTTGTTGAAGCTATCATTCAGGTTTTTAATTTCCTCCTTGACAATAGTCAGATCCTCTTTGGACATCGAGTCCAGGGAGGACGCATGAAGAGTTTTAACCTCCTTCTAGATATGGTAAATTTCATTCTCCATGGCTCTAAGGCTCTTAGTCATCCTATTCTTAACCTCCAGGGATCCACTTTTGGAATTCACCTCTCCCTTGGGCTCCTTTGCCTCTACCTGAGGGTTCGCAACAAGCAGGGAAGTGCTTTGCGAGTCCACAATCTTATCTTTAGGAATCTTTCCCTTGAAAATTTCCATGATAGGCATAGTGTAGCTGGCCGAGACATGGGTAGAATTGAGATTTTTTTGTCCCCATCCAAATCTTGCAGGACTTTACCTTTTATGATTTGTTACTGTCGGTTGGGAAATTAGTTTCTTTTCCCATATATATCTTTTGGGAAGAAAAAATTTCACCTTCCTAAAATCCTCATTGTCGCTTACCCAACTCATAATTTATGTTTGCTTGAACTCTTCTTTACGGGGAGCTCACCTTACTCTCCTAGACTCCTACTCTTTCTTAGGAATCTTACCTTGGATCCTATTCAATTCAGGACCCTCTAAACTCACACTTGAGTCTCTTAGGGCTACTCTCAGACCCTAACCAGAAGGACTTATCTATTCCCTCTCTCTTAGGTTTCCTACCCACCGAAATGCTTCACTCTTCATCTCATCTTACTCTCCATGACTGAATCAGATCAGTCATGCACCCTTCTCCCTCAATCTCTTTCTCCTACAAGTTCTCTAGCCAGACCATTGGCTCGCCTAAGACTTGTCTGCAATCTTGACTAGCCTCTTCTCCAACACAAACACAAAAAGAGAATAAAACTACATGATGGGTACCTTTTGACAGTCACATCCCATAAGCCTGATCATGAGAGTCAAAAGGTATCCATTAAACTGAAATGAAGTCAGAATACTACTCTATTGAAATTTGTACACAACACAAAGAATACACAGAACACAGGAAACTATCTCTTTATTGAAAGCTTGAAAATTACAATGTAAATGAAAATGCTCTATGCTAGTCTTCTCTAGCTCAAATTTCTCCAACCTTCTACAATGGTTCTTTTCTCCTTTTTTATCCTCGGCCCCTTCTTAGTCTATAACCATTTTTAGGTTACCTATCTGCCTGAGGAATCTCAACTGCCTCGGCTTTTCATCTTCTCCTGCAACTGTCATCAAGCTCATCATCAGCATAACTGTCGACGTGGATGTCATTCTCCTTCGTGGCATTCTCTTTTCTGTTTGGCGTTTATGACTTTTCAACTCTTTCTCAGCTTGGTCAAACATTTTCCTTACCCTGGATATCTAATCGCGTAGTCGCGAGTTAAACTTACTATACATGTTTTGATCCACGACTTGGTGATAACTTGATGTCACACACTTGCGGCACTTCCAACCGAGCTAACACTTTCTCTGCGACTGAGTGATACAATGTTTGTTGCGTACCTGCAACACTCTGACATGAGCTACCTATTCATCTGTGACTGAGCGATGTATTACTGTCGCGCTATCGCACTCCTTTTCCACAAGCTATCGATTACTTTGCGAGTCTGCAATGCATTACACGCAATCACATCTCTTCTAGACAAGCTGACAATGTCGCTGCGACTGAGCTCTTGTCGCGTACTCACTATGCTTGGAACGAGCTGATGTTTTCCTCTATGACTGAGTGATACATGGTAATCGCGCACTTGCACCTCTGATAGACGAGCTGACAATTCTTCTGTGAGTACGTGATACATAGTTGTCACGCACTCGCAACACTTCTGGATGAGCTGGTAATGTCTCAGCAACTGGGCGATGACTTGTGGTCGCGCACCCGCAACACTATGACATGAGCTGCTAACTAGTCTGCGACTGTGCGATGAGTTCCTCATCGCTCACTCGCTCACTTAAGAACTTAACTGTTGGCCATCTCGCAAGTGTGTGATTCATTGTTTTCTGTTCTCTGCTGGTCATCTGCAACTTTGCGACAAGAGCGAAGAACTGCTAAAGTTTAAAACTAGGACTGAAAACTAACTGTGATCTACTCCTTTTGATCACTCTGTGAATTGCTAGGGTTTGGAGCTAAACCCTAGGGTGCTCTACACCATACTCCCCCCTCTGCGAAGGAAGCATTCAGTTTGAACTAGTCGGCAACAATGCCGAACTAATTCCTTGATTTCTGCATTCTTCTTCGTCCATCCATGTAGCTTCTGCTTCTGGTAATCCTAACCATTTGACTAGGTACTCTCTGTATACCCTTCGTCTGGTTGTCTTCTGCACCCATGAATCCAGGATTTTCTCTGCTTGCAACTTGGACTTAGCTTTCACCTGTATATCTTGAACATTTTTTCCTATCTCCCTCTGCTGAGTGCTCTTAGGTATCACTGGTCCTCTATATGGAATCAAATCATGCACATTAAAAATAGGTGATATATCCAAATTGTTAGGTAAATCAATTTTATAGGCATTCTGCCCATACTTATCCAATATCTTGCAGGGACCTATTCTCCTCATTTGTAACTTAGTAGGCATCCCCTTCTGTAATCTGACTTTGTTCAGATGTCCCATTACTAGATCTCCAATCTGAAATTGGACTTCTGTCCTTCCTTCATCTACCTTCTCTTTTAATTTCTAATTTGACTCAATCAGATTTCTCTTCACTTGATCATGTATCTCCTTCATGGACTATGCAAAGTCATCAGCATGTCCACTTATCACTCCTTGTCCTTTTAACTCTCTCAGTTCACAAACTCCTCTTGGATGCATCCCATATACAATCTGAAATGGGCTTTTCCCTGTAGTCCTGTTGACACTATCATTATAAGAAAATTCTTCCTGTGGTAACACTTGATCCTAGGCTTGTCCATACTCCTTTGTTAAGCATCTAAGCAAATTTCCCAGCACTTTGTTGATAACTTTTGTCTGACCATCTGTTTGAGGATGGTAAGCAGAACTGTGGGACAGATTAGTTCCCAATCTTCTCCATAAAGTCTTCCAAAAATGACCCATGAATTTGACATCTCTGTCAGACACTATGCTTACTGGCAAACCATGAATTCTAACTATTTCCTTGAAAAATAGATGAGCAATATGACTGGCATCATTAGTGGTCTTACAAGGTATAAAATGACTCATTTTGCTGAACCTGTCTACTACAACAAAAATGCTATCATAACCAGTCTTTGTCCTAGGTAACCCCACAGTAAAATCCATACTCAAAAATTCCCAAGGCCTATTTGGTATGGGTAGTCGTTGATACAAACCAGAATTTGTAGAGGTCCCCTTTGCCTTCTGACAAACTGTGCATTGCTCTACATATTTCCTTACATCTTTCTGCATCTTCGGCCAGTAATAGTATCTACTTACTAATTCCAGAGTCTTGTTCAATCCAAAATGTCCACTCAAACATCCATTGTGTTTTTCTTGTATCAAGTTCTCTCTCATGGAACCCCTTGGAACACATAATTGATTTTCCCTAAACAACAATCCATTCTGTAGAGTGTAGTTAGCAAATTCACTGTGAAAATGATTTTCAAAATCAGAGCATACCTTATATGCTTCTGCAAAATCTTCATCCCCTGCATACAAATCTTTAAATTCTTCCACTCCAATGCTTCTCATCTGTATTTCTTGCACTGTCTGCAATCTCCTACTCAAAGCATCTGCAACCTTGTTCACCTGACCTTTCTTATGCTTAATGGTGAATGTATAAGACTATAGGAACTCCATCCACTTAATGTGTCTTAAGCTGAGCTTTTCTTGAGTGTTTATAAAGCTTAAAGCTTGATTATCAGTATAAACTACAAATTCTTTGGGCAATAAATAATGCCTCCACTTTCTCAGTGCTTGCACTAATGCATATAATTCAAGATCATAGGAGGAATACCTAGTCTTTGCTTCATTTAGCCTTTCACTGAAAAAGGCAACAGGTCTTCCTTCCTGACTTCGTACTACTCCAATAGCAATGTTACTTGCATCACACTCCACTGTGAACAATTTTTCAAAACTAGGTAAAACCAACACTGGCTTAGTGGCTACCTCTTTCTTCAGTTGCTCAAATCCTTCATTAGCCCTGTCTGT
>MU224940.1:715270-733750 GCA_018584345.1 Thuja plicata
CCATTCCTTCAATCCATTCCATTACCAGTTCAGAATCCTTTTTTCCAGCAAGTACTGGTACTCCGTCCAATGCCTTTCCACCTAGTGCCTTGATAGCCTTCAAGAATGGTTCTTCTGGCATAGGAGGGTCTAGTTCTGGTATAATATCCTCCTCTACAACAACTTTTCCTTTATTGGAACTTTCTGCTTCTCCAGTTACTTTATCAGCAATATCCTCTAGTTGTTTTCTCATCAACTCTAGAGTTTCTTCAAGGAGTCTATTTCTCTCCTTCTGCTCGTTCACCTCTTTAGCCAACTCTACATTTGTCACCATGGCTGATTCTCCTACTCATTCCTTAGTACCTTGAAACATCTACATATTCAAACCCAAATCTTTAACTTGGCTCTGATACCAATCTGAAGGGGAGGTCACCTTACTCTCCTAGACTCCTACTCTTTCTTAGGAATCTCACCTTGGATCCTATTCAATTCAGGACCCTCTAGACTCACACTTGAGTCTCTTAGGGCTACTCTCAGACCCTAACCAGAAGGACTTATCTATTCCCTCTCTCTTACGTTCCCTACCCACCGAAATGCTTCACTCTTCATCTCTTCTTACTCTCCATGACTGAAATAGATCAGTCATGCACCCTTCTCCTTTGATCTCTTTCTCCTACAAGTTCTCTAGCCAGACCATTGGCTCACCTAGGACTTGTCTGCAATCTTGACTAGCCTCTTCTCCAACACAAACACAAAAAGAGAATAAAAATACATGATGGTACCTTTTGACAGTCACATCCCATAAGCCTGATCATGAGAG
Organism: Thuja plicata; assembly: GCA_018584345.1. Taxonomy (NCBI): domain Eukaryota; kingdom Viridiplantae; phylum Streptophyta; class Pinopsida; order Cupressales; family Cupressaceae; genus Thuja; species Thuja plicata. The sequence continues at coordinate 716,070 of MU224940.1, forward strand.
TCAAAAGGTATCCATTAAACTGAAATGAACTCAGAATACTACTCTACTAAAATTTGTACACAACACAAAGAATACACATAACACAGGAAACTATCTCTTTATTGAAAGCTTGAAAATTACAATGTAAATGCAAATGCTCTATGCTAGTCTGCTCTAGCTCAAATTTATCCAACCTCTTGCAATGGTTCTTTTCTCCCTTTTTATCCTCGGCCCCTTCTTGGTCTGTAACCATTTTTAGGTTACCTATCTGCCTGAGGAATCTCAACTCCCTCAGCTTTTCATCTTCTCCTACAACTTTCATCGAGCTCATCATCAGCATAACTGTTGACGTGGATGTCATTCTCCTTCGTGGAATTCTCTTTTCTATTTGGCGTTTATGAATTTTCAAATCTTTCTCAGCTCGGTCAAACATTTTCCTTACCCCGGATATCTAATATCGTAGTCGCAAGTTAAACTTACTATACATGTTTTGATCCACGACTTGGCGATAACTTGATGTCACGCACTCGTGGCACTTCCAACCGAGCTAACACTTTCTCTGCGACTGAGCGATATAATGTTTGTCGCGTACCTGCAACACTTTGACACGAGCTACCTATTCATCTGCGACTGAGCGATGTATCACCGTCGCGCTATCGCACTCCTTTTCCACAAGTTGCCGATTACTTTGCGTGTTTGCGATGCATTGAAGTTGTGTACTCGCGTCTCTTCTAGAGAGCTGACAATGTCGCTGCGATTGAGCGATGAGCTCTCGTCGCGCACTCGCTGTGCTTGGAACGAGCTGATGTTTTCATCTGTGACTGAGTGATACATGGTAATCGCACACTCGCGCCTCTGATAGACGAGCTGACGATTCTTCTACGAGTATGCGATACATAGTTGTCACGCACTCGCAACACTTCTGGATGAGCTGGTAATGTCTCAGCGACTGGGCGATGACTTGTGGTCGCGCACCCACAACACTATGACACGAGCTGCTAACTAGTCTGCGACTGTGCGATGAGTTCCTCGTCGCTCACTCGCTCACTTAGGAACTTAACTGTTGGCCAGCTCGTGAGTGTGCGATTCATTATTTTCTGTTCTCTGCTGGTCATCTGCGACTTTGCGACAAGAGTGAAGAACTGCTAAAGTTTAAAACCAGGACTGAAAACTAACTGTGATCTACTCCTTTTGATCACTCTGCAAATTGCTAGGGTTTGGAGCTAAACCCTAGGGTGCTCTGCACCACTTCTCCTCTTTATTCATCATCTACAACAACAATGGGAGACAATCAGTATTCATTGTCTGTCACCATTTTTCAGCCCAATGGGAAAGCTTGTACAAATCGAGTATGTTCTAATGGTCATTGGGTCTAGTCAAATATCATTGGAGATTAGCCTGTATTTTGTGAATTTTAAAGAGTACTTTAATTTATACACTTATACATTTTGTGTTGTTTTCCGATGGCAACTTCCGATAGAGGATACACTTTTTTGTGAAATTGGGTTTCTTGTGTAATTCTCCCTGACAAAGTCACAATTTGAACGACACCTAAGTAGACCGTCAGAATTGCGATTTTGACAGACTATATATGAAGAAAAAAAAGTGAAAACCTAATCTTTTTTATGTTAAGTCTGTTGCGGAAGCAAAGAAGCCTGAAGTCATGTTTTCATTTTAATATTAAGTTCAATGCTGGACCAAAGGAGCATGAAGTCATTAAGAGCCAAATTGAGGTAGGGTTTTGTATTAAAATTTTCTAAGCATTCCTTTTTTTTCATTTGCAGCCTTAGATATGGATAATGTAAGATTTTTTGAGTGAAATTTAGTTTTGGATGTGCACCACTAGGGAACCCTAATTGTAGCAGATTGATAATGATGACATTTAGATCTCTCTTTTGCTTTACTTTCTCTCCGCTAAAATATTTTCATACTTCAATTATTTGCTTCTGGACTGGCTGCTAAAAAGACTTACATAATCAAATCCATAAGAAAATAATTGATTTAATTGGATTGTGGAAATTTGATAATGTTGATATTCATAGTTGTTGATCCCATAATGTTATAGACACTGACTGAATCAGTTTCTTTATCTCTGAACACCACATCTTCCTTCAAATCACTGAGATCAAATTGTAGTTAAATACTACACGTATTAAAATTTTATTGTATATGAAGAAGATGATGCAAAGAGGAAAAGGAATCATTTTATTTAGGATTAACTTTGTCTTGGCATTCGAGCAAAAAAATTCCTAGCTTGGCCTTTGAATAAGGTTATAGCTTGCTCATTCTAAATGTTGCTAGTATTTTACTAGGTCTAAATGCTTCTACTAAGTTAGTTACCTGGTCAATAACCATGAACTCCCTTACATAACACCTAGATTTAGTTTGGAAAAAAAATAATATGTGATTTTATCACGTGAAAGGAGCAGTGACCCAAAGGTATCCCTTGTACCAATTGAATCCATACCATTCCCCTTGTGCATAGTTGTGACCTTGTATGCTCCCGTAACTGCATCATATAATGTGTTTCGACCGTCTCTATCTTTGATATATATGAGCTTTGAATTGAACTTGAGAATACCTCTGTAGAGAAATCCATGTCCATCCAAAGCTACCTCATGGAAAAAATCAAACTTAAAGTGATTGATTCTTTTATCCAATTGAAATTCAAGGTTTTATGTTAGGGTTCTTAGAATCAAGGAATAGCGACTCATTGGTTTGGAGTTTAAAGTAGAAGATTTTCCAATGTAAAGATTCAAAAGCACTGTGATGAGCTTTTAGAAGATATTTTTTTAGCTAATTTTATTTCTAGAGAAGATTAAAATAGAGGTCCTATTGTTTTTGGGACATTATTAGGAGCTCTTTCTTTTAGCAGTCTTTTATTTAAAAAATTGTTGTGTAATATATTTTTTTAATGCATTTATTTTCAACTTTTTTAGCTATTTTAATTGAGCTATCTTTAAAGATTTGTATTTTGGAAGGATTTCATGTTATCCTAAAATCCCAAAATAATATTTTTGAACTTATATATAAGCTATTTATGTACATAATTTGCTTAATAAGAGTTGATGCTAGACTTATGTATAGAAGTTATTGTTCAAGTTTATGTTGAATTTGATTTCCATGTGTTTCTAATTTCTATGTTTTAGATTTCATCAATAGAAGTAAAGTGAGGAATAATGGTAGGATTTGTATTTGCATTTTGTTCATTTATGTTCTAGCTTTGCATGCAAATTCAATTATTTAATCTATTGAATCTTGTGTGATCTATACTATGCAGTAGTAAAAAATTTATTTCTTAGATCTTCATATATACTTACTAGATGGTTTTTGCTTTTATCCATTAGGATAAATTACATATGTCTAGAACTATAGATTAACTGCCGATTCATGCAAATTAGGTTTCATAAAATGTAAAATCTTGTTTGTGAGAGGATCCAATTTTAGTCTTGTGCTTATACCCAAAGCCAAAAGGATAGGGCATGTTTAGGTTGGTTTGTTTTACTTGATAGTGAAAGCCACATGAAATTGTTGTACATAATGTGAGTACTTGTAGATTTTGTCCATAATTTATCTTCTAGGGAGTACAATGTGAATGTATATCTCAAGGCATTAGGATAATTTTCTATGAATCAGGGGAAACACTACTTTATGTTCAAATTAGAATGCAAACAATACCTCATGAAGGATACATCCTTTTGCTATTATAAGTAATCTGATCCTTTTGAATGGGGAACTTAATAATGAATTGTTATCACTAATATAGAGTTTTGAAGCAACAATAATATATTTGAAAATCCAAAATGGCTTCCTCCTAAAAGGGAAGTTGACAATGCATTACACCGAATTTCAAGAAATTATCCTCAGAAAATCAAGATTCAAAACTAATAGATATCCCTCTCAACAAAAGATACACCAGAAGGTTGACCTTAGTTCTCATTGATGCAGGGATGATACAAGAAGGTAAGGACCCATAGTTAGTTTTAAAATCATTAGGCAAGGACACAAGCCTTTCAAGTTATCAACGTCAAAATCTGTACAAAGTTATTGCAAGAACTCTATAAAAAAGAGAATGAAAATTAATATTGCATGCCCTCAAAGTAGTAATCAAGAAATTTATGGTGAGGAAATATGTGGTCATATTCCAAATGTATTTCTTTATTAGGAAAGGAATATGTCTATTTCCTATAGACATTCCTTGTTATAAGATGAAGAGCTTGATGCTATGGGTGGAAAATGTGGCAGAGCTTATATGCAACTATACATTTTTTAGAAATAGTCTTTTTTTTGGATGCTTATTAGTAGGACATTGATAGGTGGCCCAAAAATTTATGGATATTTTTGCTAGCTCATTTATGCATAGAAGTTTCTTTCTTTCTTTTTTCTATTTTAAACACATATCGCAGTGCCATTCCCCTTATTTTTTTGGTCTAATATTATGAAATAATACCCATTTTCCATAGTGCCATCGCAGTTCCCTTTGATTAGAATCCTAGTGTGATTTATTGCTTGCCTCTACATCTTATTCCATTGGATTCTTTTTATTTGTGTCTATGATATAATGAAATAGGTCTTTTGTCTGATATAGGGTAGAGGAAGATAAGAAAAATTGCATTCATTTTCTATCTTTGAATGTTTGCACATGTTTTATCATTAGTATTCTCATTATCCTGAGTTTATGAGGATCTTAGTAAATATACACATCAACAAAACTTGGTATCATTTAAAGCACTTTGACGAAAGTTGTCACGTGATAGGAATGAAATAGGAACTATTGCAAACTTATGGTATTATGAAGTATCATTTTTTGCTATTTTAATCTTTATACATTTCTGCAATTAGCAAATTTTGTTATAGAAGACAAGTTGACTCTAGAAGACATGAACATGAAGCCATTGTTGACATTGGGAACTATGGTTAGAATGAAAATAGTAGATTTTTTGGAGAGTTTTATATCACTGGTACTGTAGGCTTTATAGAAAAAAAACTCCAGTTAGCTGGAAATCAAAAATTTCCTCATCTAATGATTAATTAAATATTTTGGTCAATTGTTGTAATGATAACTTTGATTTCTAACAACTTTGATTCTTTGTACTTATATTTTGAATTTTTGGCATCTTCAAATTTTTTATTATGACCATTACCATTGCTATGGACTTGTTATGCAATGTTCAACAATATGTGTTTTGGGTTTATAGTTATTTAATTCCATTATTATTTATTTTGGCAACGAGTACTTCAAAAACATTATTTATTATGGTATTGGTTGACTTCAATTTTTTTTTTTTTCTTTTTTTTTTTTTTTTTTAAATTTTATCTCAGCAGTACTGGCTTTCTCTTTGCTAATAATCCTCATGTTTTTTTTGTAGGTCTTAAAAGTTTGCCAGCATGTATAGAGTGTTTAAAGAGTGAGGGTTCTTCCATTGTAATTAATAATATATTATTTGATCTTGAATTTTATTAATATTGCAAAACTTTATGTTTTGAACTAAATTATGATTTTCAGTGCTCAAATGCAATGCTTGTGAGCTTTGGTAATATCTTAGATGCACAAAGAGAAGAAGCCAAAAAGAATGGAGCCAAATTATACAATTGGAATGATTTACTTTCACTACTACATCCAAGTTTACCTCTAAACTTATTTATTATCTTAAAAAGTTATTTGATCCTTTATCATTTGATTAAATAGTATGCACAATTAAAGGAGTAATTTAAGATGATATCATATGCATAAATTGTTGTTCCCTCAGTGATTTAAAAACAAATAAGCTAGCAATTCATTCCAATTTTTTTATTCAAACTTGTCAAAATAAACTACATTTGATGTATAGAATACAAGTTGTGTGTGTAGAGCCTTTATTCTATTGAACTAAATTACCTTTACAAGATTCTATTTCATTTTTCTGCTTATATATGCATTGTTTGGTATTTTCAAAATTCTAATGGTGAATTTGTAATATTTTTCTATTTCATTGATCATTTGCACATAATGAAATCCATCTTCTATAAGAATTTGGCCCACAATCCATCGCTGAATTCGGCCAATATGAATACACAATATTTTATCATATGATGTACTATCCTGTTCATGATGAATAGAATAGTCACATTTGCACTGATTTTTTTCTTTGAATGTATAATGACATGCCCTCATTTCTCTTTCACATTTTCTCTTTCAGTGTTCATATTTGATATAACTCACTGATTAATTTGATATCACTGTATGTTGGTCTTTGTGTTGTTCTCTAAGAAAACCGTTGGACTTAGCATGGATCATGCACAAAAAAATTATTCTTGGAAACTAATTTCTATGTTATGAATCTATACAATGAGGTACAATAGCTTCTCAAAGCATAGCACAAGAAGAATGGGGAACTCTTTTGAGTTGAATGCGTTAGTAAATTAATTGTTTTAATATTTGAACAAGTTAATTTTTTTATCATGGTCATTCCTTGGTCATACATTGTCATACATATTTTAGACTCTCCCCATAAGTCACATTAACCACAGTAAGTGGGGGAGTCTTATAAATTCATGGTGTCTTCAAAGCAGTTGTTGATTGCACACCAAGACCCTGTCTAGGAATAGTCAATACAAACTTGACTTTCTTTGTTTAAAACTTAAAAAGATAACACAACCTTTGCATGGAAATGAATAAAAATTTAAACCAATAATATTTAAATCCATTCCCTATCAATATTGCATAGAATGAATATTTTATGAACACAAACATAGTCAATGTGTCGTTACAATAGAGAATAGACAGATTACAAGGAATTAAAATTTTATTGATTTAAACTTCATTACATTGCTTCCTTCGAAACACAACACTCTACCAAAATCCCTAAAACTCCTCTCTTACTCTCATTCACGCTCACACTAGCCAAATACCCTTCTACTAATCGGTTGACAGTTACAACTCCATTCCAAACCGCTTGCAGTCAGTTTAGTGATTGTTACATTTAATATATTGTTGTCAAGTTGACAACATACTAGTCAACTTGACAACTCTCCATTTCTTTATCATTGTATTTAACTCTTTTAAGGCCTTTTAGGATTATATCCTAACACTAAATACCTTATACCTTTCTTAAATCCAATATGAGCCTTAATAAGCCTCATTTTGCCAATTTGGGTAAATTTACATATTTAGCACTTTATGTGCATTTGACACTTTTAAATGGATCTGATAGCCAACTTATAATAATTTGGACCTTATGGGTCTTTAAAAAATCTCATCTACACCTAGGATCCTTAAGTGACTCCCAAGGTGTTCTTCTAGCCTCCAAATGCCATCATGGCTTACATCATTGATCCTTTTATAAAGGATTTACATACCAATCAAAAAATTATTAAAAGAATAATCAAAGGACCAAATATGGTCTTTTTACATTTCAAATGACCCATCATGGTCATGTTTTTCTTTCATTGCCCCTAGGATCTATCAATAACCCTAGTGTTCCTCTAGGCACTTTGTGCTTGACCTTGGTGCTTAGGGAAAACTTTAAGAAACCCCCTCCTGTGAAAAGGTGTAAAATACTAGCAAATCCTACATTATTTTCCAAGTGAAAAATTAATATTGTTGGAAAAAAAAATTAATTCGAAAGGAAAAATATAAGTTGTACTGGAAATTTTTTTTCAATTATTTGAAAATTCTATAAAATCTTGGTGAATCTTTCATTATTGAAAAAAATTGTCATGATAGGCACACATATCAAGAAATAATCATTATTTGACAGGGGTTTGGGGAAATCTTGAGCCTCAAATGACTTTCATTATTTTATTAAGGCATCGCGAGTTAATTTTCTATCTTCTAACATAAACTAACCCTAATTTTTATAACCATTGGATGATCCCAGATCAATGGTAGGAATTCTATTTCGGGCCAAGGTTTTAAAGGACACAAAGATTCCCCCAAAAGTCTCTGAAATAGAGATAAATGTCAAATCTATTTCAGGACAAAGTTTTAAAAGTCATAAAGTTTCATTGAAAGTATCAAGAATAGAGACAAATATCATGTAACCTGTACCCTAATCTTAAATATTGACCACATATTGGCAAAAATGGTTGTCAATTATGACAAGCTTTGAAAATTTTAGGTGAAATGCTTTAATTTATAGAGTCCAACAATTAATTTGATTGGCGATATTGTGAAAGAAAAGGATAAAAATACATAAACAAATGGGCGATGGGCTTGGGCATTTGAACCAATATTTATAAAGTTCAGGCGACATGGCCAACTTGATATACAAATTATATTCACCAAATCTTGGGTCATGAACATGAGGCATCTACCAAATGGTGAATATTCACTACTAAAAATTTTCCTGTTGGTGCTCCTGAACCACTCTATCTCCCCTAGGATCCATCAGTGAGCCTATTGTACCTTCATGTCCTTGGTGTTCTACACCAAATAAGCTTTAGACCAAGCACATGTGTCATAGATTTATTTGAAAAATAAAAGAATATATAAAACACATTTTTGAATAGAAAAGAAAAATTTCCTCTAAAAAGAAGAATGTTCAAGTTGAATAAATTATTGGAGAAATGATCAATAGTCATATATGATCTAGTCATATATCGTGACAATATGTCTTTTAAGAGAAGGGGATGGGTTCAATAAAAGGCTCTAATTTAACCTACTCCAAAAAGTCATCCGTTGATGGAAGCAACGATTAATCATTTTCAATATTACAAAAATTTGAAGGACATTCTTTAAGGTCTCTGGTAGCATAAACATGATTTTATGAGTCTCCCTTATGATATTTTTGAGTTTCTATTGTATCTTATTTTCTATAAATGAAGGTGCTCTTAAACTAAAAATCTTGAATTATCTTTGGTGGCCATGAGCTTATGAGCATAAAATTTAGGCTGGTTTTCTTCACCATTTTTCTTTCAAATAATCATTTACAAGGTATAAACATATTTGATAGGAATATTTTTCATTTTAAGATCAATGATAAAGGTCCCCTTTTTTTATTTTTTACATCCTATGAATATTTTAACTGCCCAAACTATAAACAAAGGTCCTTATAATGTTTGCAAGCAACTTTGGAGTACCTAGGGCACAATGCTAAGCCACACACACACACACACACACACAGACACACACACACACACACACACACACACACACACCCACACAACATATAAAATATATAGAACCTTTACCTGTATATATAAAATTTGACTAGATAATTTATATACACAGGTGATGAACATGTTGATTTGCTTAAGCACTACCATGAGCTTACCCGATAACAAATGTACTATTGTGAAAATCATCAAAATTCCATTTGTTGCTAGGTCTAGCTCCCAGTAGTGCTTGCTCAAATCTACATGTTTTTCACCTATGCATATACCTTCTCTGATCAACTCTTATATACACAGGTGTAGGCTATAGATGCACAAGTGAAGGCTGATCCACTCCAATATCCTATTTGTCTACTTAAGACATTTGAATTGTTAAATAAATTGTTAAAGAAATTAGCATTTTAAATATAAGTAACCCCCCTCAGCACATCAATGACCCCTTGGATCAGCTCCACAATGTACAATACTCCACTAAGATTAACCTGAAGTTAGGATATCAAGTTAAGGAATTTGTGTTGGAAGGCATTGGGAAAAGAACCAATAGTTTGGTTAACCCCTGATGCACTTCTGATATATTGTCTGTATAATATATATGATATTTTATTTTGATTTAAAAACTAGTATATTATCTAAATATCTTTCTTTCTTTCCACAATAGGACTAAGTTTCAGCTGGAAGACTACAATAGTAGAAGTATTTCAAATTGGTATACTATACTAAAACATTATTTCATAAATAAATTTTAAATTTCTATATATAATTAGGTCTAAGAAGATTTGTGTACTTTCAACATCATTTTGCTTAGTTTGTGAAGGTTATAGACCAATGTTTCCATGACCCATTTTTTTCCTATGAAGAAGGATAATGTTAGATAATCTAATTGAAGAACAAAATGGGGACACAATCATTAGATTGTGGTCTAACTTTAAAAGAAAAGGTGATGGAAAAAGTTATTGTCCCTACAAAATTGTAAGGTCTTAAACACTAGAAGATTGCTAATCAAAACAAAAAAGAGACATTGTAGGTAGAATGGTCACATTGAAGGGGGTTGTGATTATAATCCATTGGTAAGTTTTTCTTTATATTTTTAAATAATTAATTTTACATATGAAATACACTTAATGATGAGATCATTATCATGGTTTATTTGTGTTCATCATTTTTAAATAGGTCGACCTCCCCAAGACAATACGTGATATTGACCATGGAGGTGCAAATATGGAGAATATGGGTTTTGAAGTGGATGATCATGAAGGTGTGAATTTTGAAGCTGAAGATTATGATCCCATGGAAGATGAAGATCATGCGCCAGATAACACATTTGAAGATGATGGTACTAATACATTGATCCATGACACATTTGGTACTGGTGTAGCTGATAATGATGATTAGGATGACATTTATGTCATCATGATATACCTCTACTTGAGAAGGCAGACACGACCCTTTAGGAAGCCTCCCAAACAAATCTTTTCTCTTCTATATTGTTCTTATTGAACTTGATGGTTATGAATGGTTTATCCAACATAATAATGTCACATATGCTAAGGCATGTCATATACATCATAATATTCAATAAAGGGTGAAACATGTACCATAAATATTGTTAATATTTACAACTTATATTTTTTGTTGTATATTCATAGGTGAGTTTTTGTTACCACCATTGAATATTCTTCCTTGCTCATACCGAGAATTATGTGCCACTATGAAAGATATTATAATGGAGTATCAAGAAATATATTCTTGTCCAAATGATCATATTATTTATCATAAAGAACATGAATTTGCAACAGAATGCCCTAAATTTTATACGTGTAGATATCGAACAGATCAAATAACAAAAATGATGCCTCGCAAGGTTCATTGTTACATCCCTATTATACCATATTTGCAAAGATTTTTTTAGGTGTAGTAGCTTGGCACAATTTTTGGATTACCATGCATGCAATAGGAGTCAAGATGACATTATTGGAATGCATGTAGATGGTTTGATATTTAAAGACATAGAGGAAAAGTGACCGCATATTATCAAAGAATGTCGAAATCTCAAGCTTTCATTGACAATGAACGGTGTCAATCCATTTGGAGAGCTGAGATCTATTTACTCTATTTGGCCTATTTTTGTCATCAACAATAACATTCCTCCATGAGCACATTATGTTGGCAATGAGTGTTCCATATATTTTATCATTTAATATTTATTTGCATGTAATTATAAATATTGAAGTAAAATGGTCACAATAATTATGTAATGTTGTTGTTCATTCAACTAGGTAAGTATCAAGTTAAAGATATGAATGTATATATTGAGTCTCTTATCGACATGTTGCTATAGTTATAGAATGGTGTGACTATGTATGATATCTCTTAACCAATAAGACAAAGACAATTTCAATTCCATGTGATGCTTGTATGGACAATACATAATGCCCCAGGGATACCAGTTTTTCTGCTATGTTATGGTGAGTTCAAGTTACACATGATAATTCTAATTATAAAAATTAACATATTTAATCCAATTGTATCATTATCTTTTAGGTCTTCAAACAAAGTGAAAATTTGCATGTCTAATTTGTGGTCCAAAGATGAAATCTAGTCATTCAAAAAGTTTAGGAAAGTAGGTGTTTTCTGAGTATAGGAACTTCCTCCATAGAAATCATAAGTATCAAACTAGAGAAAACATCTTTTCAATGGGGAAAAAGAGACTACATCAAAGCCACAAAGAATGAAAACTCACTTATGGAAGTTGGAATATAATAGAATTAACCATCAAGGTACTACCATTTCACCTAATAGTTTATGTTTGGAATTTATATATTTATATTGTGTTCTATTTGCTGATTATGTAATTGATGATCATGAAGGTTGTGAAGGCAATACTACTAAGCACCTTCCAAAGGGAATAAAAATTTATCCCAAACAATTTAGTAGGTTTCCCTACTACAAGCAGCTACAAATTGTGCACTTTTTTGATACTATGCATATTGGAAAGAATGTAACAGAGACATTGTGGAAAATATTGGATGGAAGGTGCGACAAAGAAAAAATTGTCAAAATCTGTAGTGACATTCATGAATCCAATCATGCAGTGAAAATTTTCATTTAATCAAATAGAAATGGAGACAAGATTAATATAAGTGCCCTTCCTTGGTTATTAACATAGTAGAAAAGTGATGCCATAAAATAAGTCATATGAAAAAATTGATTTCCCACAGGATTTTCTACGAACATAAACAATCTCATATCAAAGAAAGTGAATTTGGGCTAGGTTTGAAAATGCATGACTGACATACCTTCATCAAGGTAATTTATGTTCTTTTGTATTTAGAATGTATTTATAAACTACATGTATTTTTCATTGTATTATCTGAAAAAAGAATGACATGATTAGTTTATAATTGTTTCAATATGTGCTACCCCTATCTCTCCTAGAGAAATTCGACAGTAACATCAAAAAATTCATATATGATCTTGGAAAATACATGAGGTAAGAAGTGATATCTGTTAAATTTGTTGTATATATTTATTATATTCACAATTTTCTTTTCTTGTTATGTAATATATTGTAAAGTCTAGTATTTATATATTTTTGTGTCTTGAATCTCTTATAGGTGGTTGTCATCTAAAGAAATTCATAAAGAAATAAAATATTGGAAGAGAAGAATTCCTCATCTAATGTGTGAAATGCAAAAGTGTCTACCTTCAACTTTTTTCAATGCACAAGAACACTACCTCATACACCAAGTTGAGGAGATTGAATTGCGTGGACCTATACACACTTAGTCAATGTGGATGGTTGAGAGGCACTTAAATTTTTTGAAGGATTTGGTTAAATAAAGAGCATCTCCTAAGAATTCTATGGTGGAGGGATATATGGTATACCAGACAATGGTGTATATCACTAAATATCTTCCTAAGCTTTCAAAAAAGATCCATATAGATCGCATTTGGGATCTCGACACCATTAGAAAATTCGAAAGGAAGTACATGGTGGGGAAAGGTAGATTGAGAAAAGTGAGAGGTAATCAATTGTAAGATTTATTCTTTAAAATTAATTGGGTTTAAGTCATCTATTTATTTTTTGTATAGCTGCTCAAGAGTGAGATGTAATATATTTGTATATTGCAAACAATCAAGATTGGATGACACTATGGATTGAACGATGTCATCATTTTGGTCACACATTAACATGGGAAGCTATGTCTTCATTCGTTAGAGAAGTTCATTGTAATGGAATTCCAATTTTATTTAAAGGTAAATAGATTTAGCATATGGTTTAAGAGATGTTTACGTATGTATACATTTGTTAATCACCTGTATGTTTATCAACTCCCTATACAATATTTTTTACATGTTTGACATATTATTGCAGGTCAAACACCACAAGGCTATGTTTTTCCTTGGTCATATATTCCACATAAAAAATTTGGATGACACAAAGAAAACTTGTGATTTTGGGATAAGTGCAGTCTTTCAGGTGACTAATATTTCATCTAGAAATGACTTACATCCTCGAGAGTATCAAATTGATACTATGGCATTTTGGATGATATGCTTTAGTGTGACTTTAACTCCTTCAAATTAGTTCTCTTTGTCATCGGATGGTACAAGCTATGAATTAATCAAAATGATCCTCATAGAAGTGTTATTGAACATAACAATAGATTTCTAATGATTAATACAAGGTGGTTTGAGCCAGTTGAGGATGAGCCCTATGTTCTTCCAAGCCAATGTGAGCAGGCATTTTATTCACAGGTTCCACATAAACTAGGTTGGTCATTTGTTGTTAGACATGATCAAAGTGAAAGGCTGATAAGGTATAATGCAATGGAATAAGAAGATTCTGAACAAGTAGAAGAGGATTTAGATGATGATCATGATCCACAATTAATCAATGATTTTCCTGGCTCAACTTTTCTTGAAGAAGAAGAAGAAGAAGAAGAAGAAGAAGAAGAAGATGATGATGATGATGATGACGACGACAAAGATGATGACAATGATGGTGGTTGTGATGATGTCGATGATGATAATGATGGTGGTGGTGATGATGTCAATGAAGATGATGATCATGGTGATGAGTTAGATGAAGAAGAAGATCAATGACATGAATGAAATGTATAGTTATGTGATCACTGCTTAATCTATTTAATATTATTTTCTTGATAGAAATTTACAGTTATGTGATCAATGCTTAATCTATTTAATATTGATTTCTTGATAGAAATGTACAGTTATGTGATCAATACTTAATCTATTTAATATTGATTTCTTGATAGAAATGTGCAGTTATGTGATCAATTATTAATCTAATTAATTTTTTATGTGCATTTCAATTTTTAAAATTCATATGGGATGCTTATGGTTTTTAATGTACTTACTATGTAATTTTGAGTATATGTATCATGAATATTTTTAGCTAAGATAAGATAATTGAATTACATATGCATGAACTTGAACCCCTTTCATGAGCATCCCACATAGTCTCATGAATGAACATGTATAAGTCAATACACCATATAGAGATTAATGTCTTTTACAATTTGCAAAATATATCACATTACTTTCTATCTCTCTTATTTGATGGAGTGCAGGTAGTAGATAATAGGTATTTGTTAGATGTGTCTTCCTCGAGTGAAGGAAATATAGGAATGGAAGAAGAAAGTGATACATTCAGTCAGTCTGAATTAGGGAGATCAACTAGAGGTCAAAAGACTAGAAGGAAATTCAATAAACATATGAAATGTTTCCTTGCTCAAGGGAGGTCAACTTCTTATGATGATGATAGCAAATGCGACATTGAGGTGCCCTATAGGTACCAACTACTACAGAAATAATGGGTCCCCAAGGAACTTCCTCCAATAAACACTGATTTTAGTGTTAAAGGCAAGATATATCTCATAGCATCATCGCCATTACATGGTTTGGGGCTATTTTACATGGATGACATAAAGGTTTCTTACAACAAAGTTATGGAATTGATGGAGTATGTTGGACCTTGTTACAATTACAAAATTTGGATGCAAATTGCTCGATATAAAAAAAGTATGTGTAGGTATCCACTGTTTTAATTTCATATCATTGCTAGGATAGTTTTCCTTTCATCCATTTCTTGAACTATGTTAAAGGTAAGTTCACTTCATTTATGAATCTAACAGTGTTTTTTTCTTAAAAGGTGGACTATCCAAGATAAAAAGTTAAAGGATGATCTCATAGAGAGTATCACAAACTTATTTGAACCTTGTGCATTTGGGAAAAATAGGCTCCTTGAGAAAGCCAAGTTATGTTTGAAGTATATTAGGGACCAGTACAAGAGTACATTAAAAAAAACCTAAAGTACAAGTGCCCCCCCCACATGCATTCCCAATTTAGAGTGGCAAAATCATATTTTGGATGCGAAGGAGAGAAGCAAAAGAAAAAAGGAAATAACCACCAGACAACAAAAGAAGGTATGTGATACTGTTAAAAATGTAATTATGTACTAAATAATCTTTCTATTTATATAAACTAACATATTTCAATAAGTTTATAGATTGCTTAAAACTTCAAAGCAACAAAGGCAAGACTAGAAAAGCATGGGCAACACAAGCTCGGCTCTGGTGGTTATTCAAAGCTTGCACGAGTTGTAAATCTTATAAAATTATAAATCATATGTAAATATTTATAATTTGTAATCAATTTTGTTTTGATCTAAAAATGAAATAAAATTTCATGATACCAAGCAAAAATGTAGGGTGCGGAGCTCAATGCAAGTCTCTCAGAAGAGTACAAGAGAATTGGTTTCCAACAAGACTATAGAGTCATTGTTGAGTGAATACGAGAAATAAGGAAACACGGTTCTATTGATAGATCTTTCATGGTAAGTAAGCTAAATGATGATTTTTTTCAAATTGAATAATTTACCAATTAGTTTATTTGATGTTAAGTTCCAACATAGAGTGAGTATATTTGTTTTAAGTAAACAAATAATGATAACAATGCGTATGAAATTGGAATGCAGCCTGTCAATTCTGGTACACCACCTACGTAGTATGAAGCTGGTTCAGGTGTGCATCAAAGTGATAGAGGTATACATTTTCTATTCAAATATTTATATATAATTATCAATACAAGTAAACATCTTAAACTTATTAGTGTAGTAATAAAAATTTAATTGCAATAGGTGTTTAGATTAATGTAACATTTTGTATTGCAGATGTAGAAGATGTAGAAGCTAGTCTTAATGAGAATGTTGAGGTTGAGGCTAGAAAAAATAATCTGGAAGTTTTTGATGTGACTAGATCAGGTAAAGAGCACCACGGTTATGTTCTTTAAAGTACTCAAATACTTGTAACAAATTATAATTAAATGTTTTTAATTTTACCCATTTATTTGTTATTGTAGAGGACACCCCTTTGCATCAATAGAGAACTAGGCATGCATTGAGATCAGGAGAAGAGGGTAGAATAACTGATGAGAGGGGAGATGATCATGATGACACCAATGCTCCTCTTCAACATTTCTTAAAAGCTGAGAAACTTAAAGAAAAAAAAGAAATGACTGTTATCTATGCATCTTAATTGATAATGACAGATTTTTATGTAATAACAACTTTAATTATGTGTTATTGAATGTTCATAAATTATATAATGTGTTAAGATTTTGTTTCTTTTACTTCTGTAATAGATGCTTCAAGATTGTTCCAATTAGGACAATTTGTTGCTTTGTGACCAAAATTGTCACATCTATAGAATTATAGCTTAGAGAAATATTAATTTTGGAATTTATTGTTTTGATAGTCTCTCCCTCTCCATCCATTATTGTGATAATTTCCTTCTTGATTATTTTTATAATCTCTTCCTCTCGATGTCAGGAAGAGAACCACCATTATTGCAAGCATACCAAGGAGTTAGTAAGTAGATATAAAAATTGTACATAGAAATTTTAAATTGCATATTATTTTCAATAGTTCTAGTGACATTATAAAGCAAAGATCCTATTGAAATCCTCTTATTTAGAATACTTCACAATTTTTCCATACACCATGTTCAAGTAAAGCATGGATAGTGAGGTGTTGAGAATATTTTCCACAGGGTTTGAAGACATCAAGAAAACAATATTGATATTAGTAACAGTAGAATATTGAATTTTTAAACTATGATGTTTGCAATCTACATAAGTAAGCCCATCACTGATGAGCCCCTGGGGCATTAGTTTAGGCCCTTAGGTCTTGTACTTTTGTTTCACCCATGAACTTTCCACTTCTTCCTAATTTTGCATATACTTTTCCCCTCTTTTACATTCCATTTGCAACTACATTCTAAATTATCTAGATAAGTTATTAATATTGATAATCTATATCCTCATGAATCTCAATTTTGAGGAATCTTATGTTGTGCATCGAGTTGTGTAGAGATCTATGCGAGTGTAATATTTGATGGGGCAAGATGAAGACAAAATAGAAATGAGGAAGAGAAGCTCAGGTATGTGACAAAATTTTATGATTGCTATTTGAATATTAAGGAAAGCTACTGTTTAAAGTTGTTTCATTTCCTTCTTATATTATAGACACTCATTATAACAAGTAGGATATTAAATTGTTGTTTTAGTTAAAATTGTATATATATATA
>MU224940.1:742926-755397 GCA_018584345.1 Thuja plicata
TCCTAACAGTTGAATCAGTTTGTAAATCCTTTTACCGGGTAGACTTAACAGTCTTTTGTAAATCTCCTAACCGAGTGCATACTTCATTGTATGTTTGTAAATCCTCTAACAAGGTGGACCTAGCAGTCCAAATTGCTTTTAATAGGGCAGATCATCAGAAGTGATCATTGTAAGCCTTAACCGGCCAACTTTATACTGCAGTACCAAATTTTTGTGGGTACCATCCCCACCCCAATTTTACTTTCTATTTGGAAGGTTTCTGGGTTACCAATCTTTGTGTTATGTGCTATGAATGATTACATTTTCATGATTGCAGTAGATTAGATGAATGAATGGTTAGAGAATATAAAAGTGCAGAATTGTTTTAAAGTTTTAAGAGTTACTGATTCACCCCTCCCCTCTCAGTAACTTGGTTAGTCCAGAATATTTCCAACAGGTGGAACACTATTATAACATCATTTGAATAATTGTTTTCTCTTTACAATGCTATGACCTACAAATGTGCCTGTATTTTGATGCCTTTCGAGAGGTTTCTTAGCTTTGCAAAACTATGATTAATACTCTATGCATTGAGATATTTTTGCTTATTGTATTGACTACATTTTTCTATAAAAACAACCTAGGTCTTGACGGTTTCTCTCCTTACTTAACAAGTTGTGGATTTTCATTGTTAAAAATATCTACCATTCTGTCATTTGCACTTCCATGGACATTTAACAATGTTTGAATCTTTTCTTGTTCTTTTATCATATTCACTCACACTTTTATAAAAAACATGTCCCTCACTCTTTATAGCTCATAAACCCTTGATTGTTTATGACCAATAGCTATTCTCTTTTCACATATCAAAATTGTTACTTGGTTGCTATAAAATTTATTGTTTTGACCTTTTTATGATAGCATAGTAATGGTCTCAACATGTTATTATTTAATTTCCTTTTGATTATATAACAAATTCTCATCAAGAATTGTCATATTGTCACTGCTATTCACCTTGAAAGTGATTGTTTAAATTCTTGTTCTATCAATGTCCTTATGCTCTATCCTAATTGTATTGTTACTGCCTTTATGGTTTATGATTGTTTGTATTGACATGTTTACCTTTGTACATCTTTGATGAGAACCTTGTGTTGTTTCTCCTTTTTGTTATAGAATAAGTATATATTGTCCTTTACAAATCACACTCATGGCATGTCCATGTTCTCAAGATAATTCCTCTTTCATGTTTGAGCATGACTCTTTATGACACTTGTCACACTGTGCTACAACATCAACTTAACATTTTATGGCCTTTGTATCCACCAAGCTTCATAGATCTAGCTTTGATGTTCTCTATCATGCTTTATAATTTATTTATCATTGATGATTGCATTATGATGATCTCTCACTAATCTGATTGCAATTTGTAGAATATATATTTCTTTCTTTTTACACTAACCTTTAAGAATTTCTTTGCTTTACATAGTTTAATTTGTATCTTCATGACCATGTTGAAAGAATTTGACACCATCATATCTATCATGTAGTTTACTTCACTATTGAGATGTAGTAAAATAGTTTTGAACATTTTAGTCACCATTTTAGTGCTCCTGAGCATGTCATTGTCTTTTTTGACATTGTTGACAATGTTTTGATCTTTTAACTGAAAGGCACTGCTTGGCTAAACAATTGTCTTAGAAACATATAGTATTGGACTACTATTTCAGGATTGGACACTCTAAATGGCTGCTAAGTAGATTATTTAGTCTCATTTAATTACTGACCAGGGACCTAAACTTGGAATGGTATTGGCAAAGTATATGCTTCAAACCTTCTAGATTTGCGCGCTATGTTTATTTTAGGAACTGAATTGACTTGTTCCTCCACGAAAGTCTTGCGGCACGCCATTCTTCAACATTTACTTAATTCTTTGATATGAAGGTGCTTTTGCAGGCAATGGCTATCATTGACTCCTTTAGCACCACACCATGACTTAATTCCTACAAAATGGTTAGCATACACAACTTCTAATACATATATATAATTTATCATTTAATACTTAGGAAAGAAGTGTTAGTTTCCATTTGATACTCTTGCAAAGCATTCAACTACACGAAGGAGACTACCCACAATCATAGCATAGGAAATAGGATCATTCATTAACATGCAACTACTTATACCTTGTAACTTCTATCCATTAGTTCCAAACAAAATGCATCATGTTTTTTCCATCCATTTACCTACTTATGTCTTTGCATATATAAAATATACATATAAAACCATAAGTTTAAAGTATCTATTTTGCAAGCAAACTACTGAAAAAGAAAGTAAGAAACATGGAAAAGATGGCCTTTTGAGAGGCTCATCATTGCCCCCAACTGCACTATTGATGGTCCCCAACAATCATGAAATTATGGATTCTGGCCCTAAGCCTCAGGTCACTGGCGGTCTTTTTACCTAGTTCATCAACAACATAGTTGAAATATACATAGTTGTCTTGAAGTCTTTCCCACCTCTGTCTTTCCTGAGTCATATCATGATCTTCTGCACTCTCATTTATTGCCAGTAAAGGCTGCAGGAGGATAGGAGGTTGAAACCATAAGGAAATATAATAATGCAGTTGTGTTCGGCCCAACATTATAAACCATTGGGCTTGGTGAGTGGCAAGAGTTAAATTCTGTGGAGAATGAGGTTCCCTCATTTTTAAGTCATTGGATATCCGTATCCACCCCTGTCTGTAAGATGCAATCACAGCCTCAATATCCTATTATGAATGTTGTTCCCAATATGTGTATACCCGCTCTCTAACTGGAAGGACCTTGTGGGATCCACTAGGGTTCATAGTAATTGAGATCCAATCATGGAAAGTCTTCCTAGAACTCTGAACTTTAGGTCTCATCATGAGAGGTGTTTCTATCTCACTATTTCTATATGGTAAATCCTGATGCTCTCTACTAATCTCATTCTAAATCAAAAACATCACTGCCCTTAGCTAAATATCTCCCACGTAGAGAAGCAAATTCCAATCCCTATTGTCTGGCACATCAGGATTGTGTAAATATAATTCACATAATAGCTTTTTGATGGGCATGGGTGCTAACTAGAAGACATCAAAAAAATTCATGAGGTGTAGAAATAGAATGATTTAATCCCTCTACAATCCTTGTCAATTGAAAGTTCACAAATTTCTCTTTAAGGAATAAAGCATAAATTGGAGATGGTGACCTACATGCCATTGCTGCAGGAATTAATTCAATGATCTGCTCAATTTTCCTCTTCAATACTACAACCTAATTTGTTTTTTGTTCTAGTTGACAAGCCTATTCCTCAGTTATCCTTTTCAATTTTTCTTTTTACAGTTCCCATTGTTCTTTTTCCCATGTGAAATTCTGATACAAACTCAATCCTGCTGCTAAAGGTGTGGATAAATCCGGTGGTGGCATGGGTTCTTGCTGAAGAATATTAATCCACCCGGATGTAGGTTGAGGGATTTTTACTACTTCCTCTTTAGTGGAAGTAGCCCCTTTTCCTTTGTCATAAGTTTTCACTGAATCATCTGCTTGGCAGGATTCATCAATGGAAGCTTTTCCTCTCCATATGACAAGGGTTTTTATCAAATCATCCACTTGGGATGACTCAGCTGCCTTGACCAGCATGTCCAATCCATCTCTACTCATTTTTTCAAACACCTCTTCAACAATGTCCTCATCTACTGTAGGGAATTCATCGGGGGATAGGTTTTATGAATTTACATCAGTATCTTGCCCAATAGAGTTATTGAAAAATTCCTCTATTTCCTCAGAATCCTTATCACTGTCTATGAGGATGTAATCAACTTGTGGATCAGCTATAGCTTCATCATTCATAATGTGGGATATGGTTTCACTATCTGTTCTTTTTAGAGTCATTACCTCTGAAAAGGACTTCTCTGCAAACCCAGAGGATTCAACATTTATGACTGAATCAAGGGTTTTGTCTTCCTTACTGATACTAGCAGAAAGTCTAGCACTTTTCTTGACAGGGGTTTCAAAAGAGCTCAGAGGTTCCTTGTATTTCTTCCTGCTGGTGGACACCTCCTCTGTAATGGATAGAGAGGTTCTTCTGGCATTGCCTCTTTGGAAGAGGGAAAGGGTTCCTCAGCTATATTACTAACATCTTCATTATTAGGTGGTTGTTGTTATACAATCATACCCTTTGTCTCTATGGTTTTACCTTTGTCCTTCATGATAGTAGACCTAGTTTCCTTGGAAGGTGAAGTATAAGGGGTGACATTGGCTTCCCTAGTTTTTCCTTTCTTTTTGTCAAACACATGAGTACTAACATTGTAGGTTCTCTTCCTAGATAGGGTAGGTTCAGAAGAAGATGCTTCAGGAATGGACTCTATTTTTTGTATTACTTTACGAACCCCCATTTCCATGTTAACCCTTCTACCTACACCTTGGCCTCTAGGGCCAACCACTCTAGGTGCTATTTCCTCCATGGACAAGAATTCATCCCAACTCCCAGTTGATTATTTAATTAACTCCCTTTCTACAATTAATTTTATTATTTATAATGATGGAAAATAGATTGAGCTTTTCGTGACTGTACTAGAGATGCCTGCTTTTTCAAAATATTAAATAGATAACTAGGTAAGTTTACCGGTCTATTTTCATGGTGGAGGGCACTCAAAATATTGAAAAGCAGTCCATGGAGGTACTTGTAGTAGTCTTCACAAGTGAAATAGGATATTATGAATGTAGCTGGCTACATAAACTCCATGGGTAATGATGTTCTTGAAGTGCCTTATTTCTTATCAATGTCCAACCGTGGGTCACCATGTAGGGTAAATTGTGCCCTGGCTGAGTGCAAGTTAGTATCCTTACTCTATTTTTCTCCTTCCCGTGGCAGCTTCAAAACTTCTGCAATAATTTACTCTGAGAATTCTATCCTCAGACCCTTAACCATATCAAACCCATTATTTAGAGTATTTAGAAATTGGAAAGAAATTTATTCATCAAAGCCATTAAGGCTTAAGTAGTAATCCAACCATCCCCTTCTCTGAAACATTTCGCAAGCGGTCGGGTCCCCAAGTAGAACTCGATGATCTGTAGGCTCACGCCTCTAAAGGTCTTCCCCATTTTTAGTGACATAAATAGCTCTATAGGAGTTCCACAGATGCTACAAAAAATTGGAAAATGTAGGACTTCTTACGGACTCAAGGTGTTTTTTACGAGAAAATTTTAAGTACATAATAGCTTTTAATTCTAGGAAAATAAGCATTATTTTGAATGGTATTCATAAATACATTCGCGCATGTTAAGGTCTTCCACCTGAACACATTGCAAAAATGCCACTATTAAGGGAACCTTAACTTTAAATTGATTTCAAATCATGATGACTTAATCATGGAAGGACTAATAAGCTTCCACATGATGGCGGTCACCATGAAAAGACAAGAAATAAAGTTTTCCTTTTTGCATGCTAAAATTGATTTGGAAATATTTTGAAACAAGTGTTAAATAATTATGCCCCCCAACTAAGTGTAAGGCATGGGTCCGACAAAGCCTTTGCGTGCAAGAGTAAAAAAAGAAAAGAACACTTTATCCAAAGTAAAAGATGAATAAAATAATATACGAGCAAAAGTATGTGTTACTAACCTAAGAGGTGCTACAAGAAGAGTGTTCTACTATGCTACACGCACTAATGGAGTGATGCAATGGTACATACACATGGTAGAGAAAGGAGGTGAGGTGGATTCTTATTGCGGAGAACGCAATTCATGGAAGTGAAATGTTTATTATAAAATTTGTGATAAAAATCACAGTTTGGAAGAAATCTGGGTGGAAGACCCAGATGCTTTGGCTGTAGGAGTGGAGCTATCTAGGCTCTCCTAGAACTACTACAAGAATTCTTAACAACTCACGGGCTTGTGATATATCTTAAGATGATGCCCGTAGACAAGTAGCTTGAATCACACAGGATCAATGGTAGATAGTCGACCTGCACCATTATAAAATAACTGAGACTATTTCATAGGGCCCTAACCAATGGGTTTGAAATTTTCCTAGAGTATTCTGATAGCGTAAGTCATAGAGCAAGGCCCAATCACCAATGAAAAATTTCTTATCCTTGATGAATTTTTTATGCCACTTCTTTCGCTGCTTCTGAATCAGTTTGGTGTTGTGAAGTGCAGACTTCCTATACTCATCCAATCCATTAAGCTATAGGAGCTTGTCCTCTTGTTCCTTGGTAAGGTTGATATCTAACTCCAATGTTGTCCTAAGAGTCTTATGGTGAAACTCAATAGGCATGGATGTCAATTTTCCATAAACGAACTCAAAATGAGTAAAACTAGTAACTTGGTTTTCAAATTTGTTTGATAAGCCCAAATGGCTTCAAGAAGGCGGGTAGCCCAATCATTTTTGTGAATGTAACAACTATTTTGGTCAGGATGGCCTCAATTTCCCAATTTGTAATCTTAGCCCGCCCATTGTCCTGAGGATGGTATGGTGAAGATTTACCATGCCTCACCATGTACTCATTCATCAATTCAACAATAACATTAGAGGTAAATTGTACCCCTTGATCTGTTACTATTTCTTAAGGTACACCAAACCTAGTAAGAATAAACTCATAGAGAAATGCTGCTACCTTATGATCCCAAGAATGCCTCATTTCTTTTCCTTCAACCCATTTTTTGGCGTAGTCAGTGCATACTAAGATATAAGACTTACCATGGGAATATGGCTCAATGGGACCAACAAAGTTGATGCCCCATTTTTCAAATGGTGTTACCGCCACCTGAGGCTGCAAGGGAATTTCATCAGACTTGGTTGGGCAGCCCATCTTCTGGCATCAGTCACAGTGTTTGGTATGCTTAGTTGAATCTTTATCTAAGGTAGGCCAGTAATAACTAGGTTTCAACACCTTGTATAATGTCCTCTTTCCTACAAAATGGACACCACATGGCTCATCATGACAAGACCAAAGGATGTCATAGGTCTCATCTTCACGAACACATCTACGGGTGACTTGATAAGGGCGTATGTAGAACATAAATCTAGAGATCCATGAAAAGTTGAAGCTTTTCACTAGCAGTTGACGTTCATGCAGTGAAAAATAAGGTGGTGTTCTTCCTATAGAAAGGTAGTTGGCGATGTCAGCATACCATAGATTGTAAGATGCAATAGAGAATAGGTTCTTGTCAGGGAAGTTGTCATCAATTGCTATAGGATCAACATGAACTTGTAATCTAGAGAGGAAATCAGCCACCACATTATCTTTACCTGGTTTATCAATGATAGTTATATCAAACTCCTACATGAGGAGTAACCAGCAAGCTAACCTACCAGAGATGGCGGGTTTGTTCATCAAGTATTTGATTGTTGAGTGATCAATATAAACAAATGCTTCATAATCGGTTATGTAATATCTGAATTTATTTAGTGCATAGATTACAACAAGCAGTTCCTTTTCAGTAACAGTATAATTTAGTTCAACACCTTGTAGATTTTTGCTTATGTAATAAATGGAATGCTCAACTATACCTTATTTTTGTCCTAGCACTACCCAAATGGCATAGTCAAATGCATCAGTGTGGATATGAAAGGGCAAATTCTAGTCAGGTCCTCTAAGAATAGGGGTCTTTGTCAACACAAATTTCAACCGCTGAAATGATAGTTCACAGTCAGCTGTCCATTCAAATTCTTCTTCTTTCTTCAATAGATTGTATAATGGGCCGGCATGTTGGCTAAAGTTATTAATAAATCTCCTGTAGTAACCTACATGACCACGAAAACTTCAGATATCCTTCTACTTTTCTAGAGTGGGGAATGTAATGATGACTGCAAGCTTTGCAGGATCAACCTGGATACCAAATGATGAGAGGTAATGCCCTAGGACAACTCCCTCTTCCATCATCATATAACACTTCTCACTATTAAGTGAGAGGTTGTAGTCCTGACATCTTTTAAGAACTTTTCCCAAATTAGCATGAGCCTCTTCGAATGTAGTTCCATATGCAGTGAAATAATCCATGTATATTTCAACACAGTCAGCAGCAATGTCAGAGAAAATACTTATTACTGCCCTCCGAAAAGTAGCAGGTGCATTACATAATCCAAATGGCAATACAAAATAAGCAAATTTTCCCCATGGACAGGTGAACATTGTTTTATTCTGATCTTCTAGTGATATTTGGATCTGGTTGTAGCCACTAAAACCATCCAGGAATGAAAAATACTTCTTACCAGCTAGGTTGTCAAGTACTTGGTCAATAAATGGTAATGGAAATTGATCTTTCTTGGTGGCTTTATTAATCTCTCTATAGTCCACCCAAACTCGCCATTTTCCACCTTTCTTTGGGACAATTACAAGAGGGGAGACCCACTAGTTGTCAGAAATAGGATATATAAAGCCAACATGGAGGATTTTTTGTAATTCAGCCTTTACTATATCTCTTAGTGCCAGGTTTATTCTTCTTTGAACTTGCCTAATAGGTTTGGACTTCGGACTTATATAGATCTTATGGGTACACACTTTTTTTTCAAGTCCTTTCATTTCAGTGTAGTCCCATGCAAAAGCTTGCAGACTCTTTTTCAAAAGCTGGAGAAGGCTAGACATCTGAGATTCTGTGAGATTCTTATTGAAATTCAATTCCTTACCTAAGGAAATTTCTACTCTTTTGACTTTATCTAGCATAAGAACTTCTGGAAATTAGGGTGACTTTATCTCATGGGGTAACAAGGTATGGAGATAATCAGGGCCTGCAGGAAACTTAGATGATGACTATTTCGGCAATATGGTTTGTAGGGAATAGTGAGGGACATGGCAAGAGGGAGCTTCAGAGCCATATTGGTTTGTAAGGATTTATACTAGTATGTCATCTTCCTCTTGTGAGGCCATAAATGGATCTCTACCAATAACCATAAGCTACTGTACTAAATTGGCTTCGAGGGGAGCATCTCCTAGATCTGGCCAGACAACTTGGTCAAGTTCATCTTGGGGTTTGGCTGGAGAATACAGAGTTAATTTCTTGGTAGGAATACCATCAGATATGGTCATTTTTCCTAAGCAGCATTCAATGCAAGCATCTATTGTGGCCAACCATGGCCTCCCTAGGATTAATGGATACCCTCCTAGTGTGGCTTTGGGGAATAGGATGATGAAATCTGAGGGGTAATCTAGGGTATCAAGTATGACAACAATATCCTCTCCCATACCATCTGGCTTGATAGTGGAATTATCTCCTAACTGGAGAATGGTGGGTGTTTCCCTCAACCCAATGATACTAAGTCTTAACGACACATCCATAGTCATTACATTAATAGATTCCCCTAAATCAACCAAAACATTCTGTATTTGTATACCATTAATGTGAATGGTGACCACTGGACTTCCTGGATCAGAGTATTTAGGAATCAAGGCTTTACTGAGCATAAGATCGAAAAGCTGCCCAAGGACATGGATGGTATCAAGATCTTTCTTTTTCCTACCAGGGTGCTTGATACACACTTCCTTAATTGCTTTATTATAAATGGTAATTTCTTTGATAGCATCTAATAAGAATATTTGGACATTCATTTTCTTTAGCTAGTCAATTAGATCAGTTGCAATAGAATTCTCTTTAGGGGGTACTGATTGGTGAGCCAATATTTGCGGATAAGGTGGAATTTTCACAGGTGGAGTAGGTGGAACTGTAGTATTTTGATTGTCAAGAATTTACTCAGTATCAAAAACATCAGTTATTATGGATGCTCTAGGTGTAGGAAATATGGGTCCTAATCATAGGTAGATGTCATTCACTTGTAGTGAATAAGCTTGCTACTTGTTATTAGGATTTGGATTTGTTTGCGCAGGGAGTTGTGGCTTCTGAGGACTACTATTGGCTATAGGAGGTGGAGGCATAATAGCTTTTTCTGACATGAAGGCATGATAGCTTGTTGCTGATGAGGCTGATTGGGTCCCCACTGAGGTTGTTGTTGCTAGTTACCATGTGGTTGTCATTGGTTATTCTACTGCAGTTGTTGGTATTGGTTAAACTACTACTGGTATGGGTTAAATGCAGACTGTTGTTGGAAGTTTTGGTTATATTGTGGCTTCTGATTATTTGGTTATACTGTCATTGCTAGTTAGACTAGTTAGGATTCCAATTTTGTCCTTGAGGGATAGAATTCTGGGGGTTTTGATTTTTCCACTGATTACTATTATTATTATAACCAAAATTACTCAGGGGGTCATGAGGCATACCTTGTCTCTGAGTCCATGGTCACCTTTGAGCTATGTAAAAGACCTCTCCATTCTCCTCATCTATGGCTTTAAACTTGGTGGGAATTGAGGTAGTGTCCACGAATGCAACAATTTTTCAATTATAGTTTCTTTTCTTTTCTCTACAATGGGAGCAGAATTCAGCCAATATAGCTTCTACATCCTATTTCTTCCTTCAAGTTTGCATGTTGTCCAGCTGAGTGGCCACATCATTGATGATGTCTTTCTTGAAGTCAGACAGGAGGTTGAACAACTCTATTTTAGATACTATGGACCTACTTGTCTTATGAGGCAGATCTCTTAGTCCTCTTCCCTTTTTTACTATAGCTCTTGAGTAATTCAGACATATGGTCTTGATATCAACCCAGTTATTTTGAGTGATGTCTCCACCAGCCATAAGGTCCAAGGCTTCTATTCTCCCATCATTAACACCTTTGAGGAATAGATGCTTCTGTGATTCCTCATTCAACTGGTGTTGACTATTGCATTGCAAGTTAAACATAAACCTAGAAACATAGTCCTCCAATGTTTCATCCTCTTTTTGTGACATCTTGAAGATTTCATCTCCCTTTAAATCTCGTCCTCTACAATACTCTTTATATTTGGCAAGAAACATGTTTCTCATGGCATTCCAATTTTCTACAACATCAGCTCTGAGGCCCATGAACCACCTTATAGAAGCCTCTTTAAGAGTTGACGGGAAAAATTTCATCTTATGGGCATCAATTGTGTAGCCCTAGCTCCTACAGAGGATGTCAAACTCAAAGAGGAAGGTCTATGGATCTTCAGTGATAAGTCCATAGAATTTTGGAAGTGCAGCGGTTGGTATGTTCTTCAGATTCTGGTTACCTTATTGAGGAGGAATTGGGAAGGGAAAGGTAGGCTGAGCCATCTTTGGAGGAGGTCCTAGATATTATGGATGATAGATGATAAAATCTAATCCATTATTTTGATATTCAAGCTCATCAAAGAGTACATGAAAATGTAGTGATTCTTTGGAGGATGATGGTGATGAAATTTCTCCTTGGGCGTCAGGAAATGGGTTTTCAAATGGGTCTTCTTCTTCACTATCAACTCAGGATTCCTCTGACTTAGGATTGAAAATATCAAATGGTTCAGCTTGGTATTGATGAGGAAGGAATCTCCCACAAGGATCTCTTCTTCTATGCATAAAAGGATTGCTTAAAATTGAGCCCTAAATTATGAAAACTGGAAACATGAACACCAAAGTAAGTTTGGACTAACACCATCCCTCAAAGCGACACCAAAAATGCTGGGCTAAACAATTGTCTTAGAAACACATAGCATTGGACTGCTATTTTAGGATTGGACACGCTAAATGGTTGCTAAGTAGACTATTTAGTCTCATTTAATTATCGACCAGGGACGTAAACTTGGAATGGTATTTGAAAAGTATATACTTCAAACCTTCTTGATTCTCATGGGTAATCCTATGTAATTTAAATACATTAAGCTTCAGGAAATATATACTATCTCAAGTAAATGCGTTTTCTCTAAGAAAATAGTAATAACGAATAGGAATTAATCTACTCGCCTATGTTTCATGAACAGTCCACTAGTTCTATTACCAGTGGCTGCAGGAACAACAAAGTTCTAATTACTTCTTAATGAACAAGGAAATAAATTCTAATCTAATAAAGTGATTCACTCACCGAGTGGGCCCCCTTGGATAGTGAATAAAAATACATTCAAGATAAGAGAGTGCAACTCAAATTATGCACTCTATTCATTCATGGAGAAAATGTACTTTGAAAGTAAAACAATGTTACAATATCAACTTCTGTTTCAGAAAATATATCAACTAACTTGACTCTCTGAGGAGCTACAAAAGTTAGCTTATTTAAAGAGAAACTACACTACTCCCTAAATCTAGGGTCACTCCATTAATGAGGATCATTAATGGATGCATAATGCTCATAACAGAAAATATCGAACATCAAGAGTAAGTCTTCAAGTCCTTCTTGAAATATAGCATGCGATGGTTCTAGATCCGCACGTTGTGTTTACTTTAGGAACTGAATTGACTTGTTCCTCCATGAAATTCTTGTGGCACACCCTTCTTCAACCACTTACTTAATGTTAGGAATAAGGTGTCTAACCTTGAATAATTCCTATTCTTATTATTTGTTTTGTAAAATGTATTACTTGCAAATAATGTTGATGTGTCGGCATCTTGAATTGTGTGTAAGGAGATCATGGCTAAAACGGTTATGACGGATTCCT
>MU224940.1:798024-811756 GCA_018584345.1 Thuja plicata
CACCGCCCGAGAAGGTTCCAAAAATTTAGCCCTTAGGGCCGACCAAACTTAGAATTATTTTATTTTTAATTTTAGTACATCAAAGTCGGCTCAAAATAACTGTTGAAACCCGAACAAAAATTTTGAAGAAAAATTATTTTCTTCTATTTCAGGTGGCCCAACTTCTGGAGACCATAAGTCATCACCAGTTGACCCGATTGACTATTATAACCCCATCTCAGAAATACCACGAAGCGCTCTACAACGTGTAAATCAAACAAGCTTCATTCAACTCAAGTTTCGACCTCATCCGGGGCCTCTAAAGCCTTCAAAACTGAGCTCGAAGTTTCTATACCCTATTTTCAATACTGAAAATTTTCAATATCTTCAAAACTAGACTTGATCTAGCCATGAAACTTTACTGGCAGGCTGATATGACTGAGATGAACCTCCACATGTAAAATCAGAACATTCTGAGATCGTATGACCAACTTACTAAAAATAGCAAGTTTCCATAAATAGCAGCTCTGCACAAGGTAGCCCTTATTGAAAAGAAAACAAAAATATTTTTGGGTGATGCAAGATTGCCATTACACCCAAGATGCTCCTGCATCATGACTGTCCTTTGTTTGTCATTTGAATGATAATGTTGGTCATCTGAGAACCTTTTTAAAAATGATAGGGTGACTACATCACCCATATCATCATAGTTCCATTGAGGAAATACATGTTTGTAATATCGAATCATGATGATTCGTTGTGATGAATGATACATGTCTCCCTGATAGGACTATAATGACATGTTTGATGCAAGGACTGTACACCTTGTCATGATCAAGAATGTTCCAATAAAAAAATACTAGGTTGAACCCTTGTTGGAGCACATTTTATCCCACATGTTGCAATTCTTATGATATCAACTTAAGATCTTCAATAATGAATAATGATACCTAAACATACACATTGAACAAACTCAATAGATAAAAAAGATAAAGTACTGATTTATTTTTTGTTCACCAATATGATTTGATACATTATGAAAGATGATTATGCATTTATTGATTTCAAATATAGAATGATGAGGATCCTTAAGGTCTAACAAAATTCTCTTAAATCATGCAGATACATGGGCATGTCAAGACAACTTCCAGAGCTAAGAAGATAAAGATTCA
Source organism: Thuja plicata (assembly GCA_018584345.1). Lineage (NCBI taxonomy): Eukaryota > Viridiplantae > Streptophyta > Pinopsida > Cupressales > Cupressaceae > Thuja > Thuja plicata. The sequence continues at coordinate 799,176 of MU224940.1, forward strand.
ACCATGCAACCATGGAATTCATCATTGATTTGACAATGAGAAGTCTGTTCCTCTTTTTATTTGTCATTTCTTTAAATGTATACTTATTTTTCATATTCTATTGTTTAGTAATCCCCATGACTTCTAAAGAAAATATTATTTTACACTTATGAATAAATAATATAAGGGTGATCCCACAATAGTGGGTTACACTTTTTTGCCTATACGAACATTGAAGTCTACAATTAAAAAAAAAATCAGATTCAGATGCATGTTGTCCTTAAACTATTTGAATTCAGAAGATGAAGTAAACTAGAGTCTTTTAGGATTTTAGTCTAGATTATAAATATATTTTTTTCTTTTTTTTTTAATTGATTTTATTGAATTTTGGTTTTTCCTATGAAAACTGCTATGTTGTTGAAAACATCATTTTCAAAAAGCTACATTGATTTCATAGAGAATAATTTTTTTCCTAAAATATTTATCAATGAGATTCTTTCAAATTTGGTTTTGTAAAATCCATACAGAGGACATGCAATTTTTTTGATGAAATTATCATGATTATTGCATATTTTATGAATGTTTGAAGTATATTAAACCATAATTTTGACATACATTGACTACATAGCTTATAACTTGTTGTGTATTTATCAAAATTCAATTTTTTTTTGGATAGAAAATAGACTCAAAGCCAGAGGGCACTGTTATTTTTCAATAAAAAATTTCTCTTTTCTACAATTTTTCATTGAACGTCAAACTTGGAGGTTTATATTTGATAAAAAAACCTACATTGGATGGATGTCAAAAAACATAGACATAATTAATTCAAAAATTGTCAAATCTATATTCGTTAGAAAACTCATTCAGAGTACTTGTGCAATGCAAAAGGACATCTCCTTATTCTTTCATTTGAGCCCTATGCTTGAGCCCTGAAGCCATGAAAACTTCATATTTGTGTCAGCCTTTGCAAATGGCCTCTAACCAGGGACTTTCGATAGATACTACTTTCGATAGAAAGAAGTTTCGATCGAAACTAGTTAGTTTCGATTCAAACTACTTTCTATCGAAAGTAATTGACTAGAATAGCCCATATTCAAGTACTTTCGATACAAATTACTTTCTATTGAAAGTCCCTACTTTATATCGAAAGTACTTTCTCAATCTGCCTGCTTTGCAAATTTTGTGAGGAATTTTTTCCTCTAAAAAAGTGTAACCCACTATTATGGGTTCACCCATAACATTCTTTTTTAAAAAGATGGGTTGTCCGTCAGCTTACAATATTGATCTCATTAAGAAATGATCACAATAATTAGCAAAACATTATCAAAACATAATTAAATGACCAAACATGGTCTTATTACAATGTCAAATTACCCAACAAGGTAATGTTGTCCTCCACTCCCCCTAGGATCTAACAATGACCCTGGTGTTCCTCTAGGCCCTTGTGCTTGACCTTGGTGCTCTTGCACCAGTCACTCACAAGTTCACCATTGGAAAATTAAGAAATCATGAATTTTATTAGTACATTTAATTATCTTTCAATTGATATAGGTATTGTAGAATAATTATCCTAATAGCCCTTAAGTGATATATGGTTGTTTTATCATTATATTATATAGGACTAAAATGTTGGAACATGTTGAACTCCAAACACAAGATGGAAAGAACACTATCTCTAATACCATTTTAATACATTCATATAATAATCTATTCATTTCCTATTGATACATTCACCATCACCAATGTTCATGTACCAGGCGACCCAAGGTGGACACCATCATTTGAATCTTCTTAACCCGTCTCTGATACCATGTGAAATTAATTAAATTTATAGAAGACTTACGCAATAGTTGATAATTTTATTCTTTCTTGATTACATGATAACTTTAGTATTTATCATTAAGAAATATAAATATCAATAATTATATAGTATGATGCTAAATGAAGCCGCCAATGTTCATTGCTTGATACATGGAAAGAGAAGATGAAGAATTGATGGTGAGCGACGAAGAATTGGTTCATTATAAAGATACAGAACGTTCCAGCGATGAGTAAGTACCTGGAACCTTATGTATCTTTAAGGAAACCATTTCTTTGTCGATACCAAGAAAAAATATAGGGCTACAAGTTTAATAGATGATGATTATGATGAAGAAGATTTGAAAATGTTTATTTGATGATGATTATGAAGAAGAAGATTTAAAAATATTTATTTGATGATGATTATGAAGAAGATTTTAGAATGTTGCATGAATCTAAATTGGATCAATAATCATTTTCAAATCTTATTCAAACTAGTACATTTGGGACCTATTTTTGATGGCTATGCGTCGAAATTACGACACTACACTGTCGAGAAAGAGACACAACCCGATGTTGCAGTTTTGGTGTCAGAATTACTGACGGTGGCTATTCTTGTTGTTATTGTGATGGTAACGACCGTGGCAATGTGCACCAGCTATTAGGTTTAGTATGTCATCATTACACATTATGAGTGTTGGTGTTACAATAGTATGCGATAGAGATGCTGTACATGTGACATCAACCTATCGAACAATTTTGACATTTAGATGTCATGTGTAGTGTTCCGACATCGGTCATCCACGGAATACCATCACAATTGTGATGGTATGCTATGTTTTAAAAATAATAATAAATTTGTCATGTGCATGGAGTGGGACCTTAAAATATTGAGCTTCTCTTTGTTTCGAGAACAGTTTAACATTCTCTACTTAACAAGGCAAACCACGTGAATGTGGAAGCTCATCTGGCTCCTCCTAGGAGTCTCTTATAACCCTTTATGACACTTTAAGATCTCTAAGATGTAATCTTAGGGATCGTAAAGGGTCATAAAGGGTCATAAGGGATCCTAGGACACAACAACTAAGAAACATAAATGTAGGCATCATGGTCACAATTATTTTGAGATACAACATAATTGAGTGGTATGCCTAGACAATGCAATGTAGCCACTACTCCAATTCTAAGTTGGCACTGTAAGATCCAAAAACTATAGATAAGGAATAAATTTAGACAACGGAGGAGGAGGGTCATAACAACCAAAATAATATAGGGGTCTTATATTATTTTGGTCATTATGGCCCTCCTCATCCGCTCTCTAAATTTATTTTTTATTTATAGTTTTTGGATTCTGCAGTGCCAACTTAGAATTGTAGGAGTAGTGGTTGTGTTGCATCATCTGGGTATACCACTCAATTATGTTGTGTCTCCAAACAATTGTGACCATGATATCTACATTTATGTTTCCCTATTTTTCAAATTTTCTGTCAATTGATGTCAAAATTTGAGGCACTTAGAGCTTGAAGCTCAAAAAAATACAGTCATAGAAAATGTAGTGCTCAAACTCTATTTTTTAAATATGTAATTTATTTGAATACTGCATGGTAGGAAATATATTTCATAGGCATGTCTATAAACCTCTTTTTCAAAATGCCTATTTTGGGACCATACCCCGCATGTGTATGGCCACCCTATTTTGAAGTAAATAAATACATTTTTCTAAATTCTTTTGGGGAAAGGTACGTAACACATCAAATATTGGTCAGAATATATATATATATATAATTGAATATATTTTTTTTTATTAATTTTTAATTGACTAGAAAGTACATTTTCAAAAACTCTCGTGTATGACCACCATAATTTGAATTTTTTGAGAATTTTTTTTTTCTTTTGAATAAAATTCTATGTAGATTGGTCTCATATAATTCATTTTTTTCAAAAACCTAAAATCAAAAAAGTTTTTAAAGTTTTAGTGAACCTTACTATTTTAAGTTTAAGTACCACTTTTGATTAATAAATATTGTAAAAATAGTAAAATTTATCATATCACTATAAAATTTATATTTTTGAAATCTAGACAGTAAGATCTCTAACAGGTTTTAATTTCATCAAAAAATTTGATTAGGAAGACCCTCAAAAAATTATGGCAAGACAAAAATCTGGTGTTCAAATGCCTTAGCCATTATTTTGGAGGTTCAAGCAAAGGCTTGGTCCCACCAAACCTGCCCCAAACTGAAATCAAATGCAAATGGTGGTTTGCTAAATTAAAATTTTTTAAAATGGGCACACATTTAAAATGTGTATCCATTTCTTAAATTTAATAAATAGGCATGTAAAAAGGAGTTTATAAAAAAAAAATTAAAAAATGGGCAACCATTTTGAAAAAAAGCAGGCACCTGGTTTTTGAATTTTTGATGGGGTGTCTGAGCCTAAGATGGGTGCCCATTTCTAGCAACAATTTTCAAGCCCACATGACTTCCATGGAATTGGTACCCAACTTCTTGCACTTACCCACTAGGCATAATATGTACCTTAATTCCTACCTCTAATTTTCATTTTTTATAAAATACATCTTTCCTTTTAACATATAAACCAACATATATAACATCATAAACAAACCCTAACCCCAAAACACATACATAAACCCTAAACCCATGCCTCTCGGCATACCCTAGGGTCAACATAACCGACACTATGTAGCTACAACTCTTTTTGAAAGAGAAAAACACATCTCCATCATGGAAAAACTTGGTGGTCTGTTGTGTCACTTGGGAAAGAAAATCTTGAGGCTCCTGTTGTCGAACACTCTAGCCTTCAATGAAATTTACTTCTTCCCTATACTCAAAATTCAAAACTTATCAAAACTTGCATTGTGTCTTATCTCGGTTATTAGATTATTTGTATTTGGCAAAGATGAGGGTTTCAAACCCTAACTATGGCACCACTCATGTTGTAACTATGGCAATGATTTTGGGTTTTTTTCTGCTTCACCATCATTGAGATTTTGAATTGGAGTTTATCACCATGATCTAGAACTTAGGTTGTTGATTTGAAACTCCTCTCTGTGATTTTGGGCTGAAATATAGTTGCATAACTATCAAATCACCTTTATCTATTATTATGGCCAATGTGTTTGAGCATGAAGCTCAGGGTATTGACATGGAGTTCTCTTTTGAACACAAAGCTTGGCTTTCAAACTATGCTTGAACACAGAGCTCGGGCTCTTGAACTGGAGTCATTTTTTGTTTATCTGAAGCTCAGATTTTGATATGGGTTGGAAGATAGAGGTTGGGCTCTTGACATAGAGTCTTTCTCACTGATCTAGGCTCAAATCAGGTATCATCTCTCATGGCACTTGGTGTTTAGCTCTTGCATCTCTCCAGATAAGTTAATTTTCTATCTTCTTTTCCCATTTCTAGCTGTTAACCTTGCTTTTGAACTACCCATCTTTAAAGCTTGAGTTGCACTCTTGAATATTTTCTTGCTTGCTTGGTTTTGATACTCCTCCTTAACTCACGGGTATAATTTAGGTTTTCTCTATTTTTGCTATGTTACTCTTGTTGATCTATTCCTTTATGTCTTTAAAAGCTCAAGTTGTTAAATGGGTTCATTGTCATCATACCTTAACACTATGTCTCTGATAAGCATTTCAAAGTAATACATTTGTGTTGTCGCTCCTTTATTTGCGATCTCCTTCATCTGCATTCTTTATTATTGTCGACTTGGGGATTTTTCTCTTTCTCTGTATGTGGTCGATAGTGACCATATTTTCTACACATCATTACTCCTTTCATTGTCAGGCACGTGACTTAGCATTTAGTAAAACATGTTTGAAGCTTACTTTATCTGGTCTTTCTGACAATGACAAATGTTTATCACTATTTTCAATGGTCATTTTTTACTCCAGTAAGAAACATTTTTTTTCACTTTACATCTATACATATGCATTTTGATTTCCTTGAAGTTTTGATGTCTATGGGGTTCGAGCACAGGCTCGTGACACTCACAAACACTACTATGCTTAGTTGCCTGATACTAAAATGCATATTTTTTATCATCTGATCAGCACCATCTTTCATCTTTATTTTTTTATAGCATGCATATTAGTATTGAATTTGATAACACAATTGTCTTTGAACCACCTTATAACAAAATTACTGTTATTTTTATTTTAGAAAATTACTACTATCCATCTTCTCTTTGTTATATGCATAACTTAGACAAATAAATGATACTTCTATTTGAAATATCACTGCTTTGTTTTATGAGATAACAACATTATTTTAATGACTTGTAGTATTTAATTGTATCAACACCACCATGCATCTGCATACATCACTTAATGCTTTTGTACATCTACATAGTTGTGAAAAATCTATCATAATTGTGCACAAATGTTGTCATACACTCTAGCTTTGATTTGTTCTTATTGATTCTCCATGTTGAACACTTGCACATGTTTATGAGGTTCGAGCACGGGATCGTGACACCAACAAACAACATTACATCTATTATCTAATTTCAGCAAGTTTAAACATCACATTATCATAGCTATGCCACTTTTGCAAGATAGCATTGCTTTCTTGAAACTTCTGATGGGAAAGGGGATAGTAGACAACTACATTGTTCTAGATTCCTACATTGTCTAGATAATCAAAGTGATGATCATCCACACACTATAGCAATTTAGGATGAGGTAACTAATTATTATTCTCTTGTTCATTGCATGTTTTAAATATAGGAAAGGGTTTTGTAAAGATATATGTCCCTTTGATACTACTATTATGTTAATGTAGATGCATATTTTTTCATTGCATTGATGTTATTGGAAAATGTGCAGTTCTGAAAGTATGATTGTTATACGATGTTTTATCTAGGTTTTCATGCATTTCTTAGATCTGAATTGGATCTAACACTTCTTTTCCATGATGCAAGACACATGAACTAAAGACCTAGGATGTAGGACATGTAGGAGAATGCAAAAGACATGATGAGTCAGACAATGCTAACAACTAGCTCTAGAATGTAGAAGATCTCTAAAGGCAATGCATGGACCCCTATACCTAATGCTTCTATCATGCTCTCTTTTTTGCATGTGTTCCTCTAAGTTCCAATGTGAAAGAAGTAATATCAAAAGAAGATTTCTTTATCACATTCAGTTTGAATGCACAATGTAATTATCAAGTATGAATTTGGAAAATTGAAAATGATCAATAATTAGAGCTCAATGTAATTGATGATATGAATGCAATAGAAATGTATCTTATCAATATTATCTGAATACTAGTATATAACAGGTGCACCTTTATGCAATCTTTTGTTGTTTTTGGTTATTATCCTACATGTACAAAATTAGGATAACAATCATTGTTTGATATCATTACCTTGATGTTTGTGACTGTCTTGATTGACATCTTACCTGTACCTAAATATTGTAATCATGTTGCAGTAAGTTGTCATGTAGAAAAAATTATCATGTAGTTGCCTCTTGGTGTCCCTCACTGCTCCATCTCTATCATTTGACAATATTCTTATGGTTCCAAAATTAGCATTTCCCTGCATCTCATTTCAATGTGAATGTCCTTTGTTTGTCATTTGTATGATAATGTTGGTCATCTAAGAACCTTGTTAAAAATGATAGGGTGACTGCATCACCCATATCATCATAGTTCAATTGAGGAAATACATGTTTTTAGTAGTGAGTCATGATGATTTGATGTTATGAATGATACGTGTCTCCCTGATAGGACTATAATGACATGTTTGATGCAGGGACTGTACGCCTTGTCATGATCAAGAATGTTCCAATAAAAAAATACTAGGTTGAACCCTTGTTGGAGCCCATTTTATCTCACATGTTGCAATTCTGAATAATGATCTTCAATAATGAATAATGATACCTAAACATACACATTGAACAAACTCATTAGATAAAAAAGATAAAGTACTGATTTATTTTTTGTTCACCAATATGATTTGATACATTATGAAAGATTATTATGCATTTACTGATTTCACATATAGATTGATGAGGATCCTTAAGCTCTAAAAAAATTCTCTTTCATCATGCAGATACATGAGCATGGAAAGACAACTTCCAGAGCTAAGAAGATAAAGATTCAACCATGCAACCATGGAATTTATCATTGATCTGACAATGAGAAGTCTTCTTCTCTTTTTATTTGTCATTTCTTTAAATGTATACTTATTTTTCATAGTATATTGTTTAGTAATCCCCATGAATTCTATAGAAAATATTATTTTACACTTATGAATAAATAATATAACGGTGATCCCACAATAGTGGGTTACACTTTTTTGCCTAAACGGACATTGAAGTCTACATTTAAACAAAAAAAAATCAGATTCGGATGCATGTTGTCCTTAAACTATTTGAAATTGGAAGATGAAGTAAACTAGAGTCTTTTAGGATTTTCAATCTAGATTATAAATATATTTTTTTCTTTTTTTTTTTGAATTGATTTTATTGGATTTTTGTTTCTCCCATGAAAACTGCTATGTTGTTGAAAATGTCATTTTCAAAAAGCTACATTGACTTCATAGAGAATTTTTTTTTCTAAAATAGTTATCAATGAGATTTTTTGAATTTGGTTTTGTAAAATCCATACGGAGGGCATGCAATTTCTTTGACAAAATTATCATGATTATTGCATATTTTATGAACGTTTGAAGTAGATTAAACTGTAATTTTGACATACCTTGACTGCATAGCTTATAACTTGTGTATTTATCGAAATTCAATTTTATTTTGGATAGAAAATAGACTCAAAGCCGGAGGGAACTATTATTTTTCAATAAAATTTTTCTCTTTTCTACTATTTTTCATTGAACGTCAAACTTGGAGGTTTATATTTGATAAAAAACCTACATTGGATGCATGTCAAAAAACATAGACCTAATTAATTCAAAAATTATCAAATCTATATTCGTTAGAAAGCTGATTCAGAGTACTTGTGCGATGCAAAAAGGAAGTCTCCTTATTCTTCCATTTGAGCCTTTTTCTTGAGCCGCAAAGCCATGAAAACTTCAGATTTGTGTCAGCCTTTGCAAATGGCTTCTAACCAGGTACTTTCGATAGATACTACTTTTGATAGAAAGTAGTTTCGATCAAAACTAGTTAGTTTTGATCGAAACTACTTTCTATCGAAATTAATTGACTAGAATAGCCCATATTCAAGTACTTTTGATACAAAGTACTTTCCATTGAAAGTCCCTACTTTCTATCGAAAGTACTTTTTCAATCTGCCTGCTTTGCAAATTTTGTGAGGAATTTCTTCCTCTAAAAAAGTGTAACCCACTATTTTGGGTTCACCCATAACATTCTTTTTTAAATAATTGGGTTGTCTGTCAACTTACAATATTGATCTCATTACAAAATGATCACCAGACTTAGCAAAACACTATCAAAACATAATTAAATGACAAAACATGGTCTTATTACAATGTCAAATTACCCAACAAGGTAATGTTGTCCTCCACTCCTGCTAGGATCTAATAGTGCCCCTGGTGTTCCTCTAGGCCCTTGTGCTTGACCTTGGTGCTCCTGCACCAGTCACTCACAAGTTCACCATTGGAAAATTAAGAAATCATGAATTTTATTACTACATTTAATTCTCTTTCAATTGATATTGGTATTGTAGAATAATTATCCTAATAGCCCTTAAGTGATATATGCTTGTTTTATCATTATATTATATAAGACTAAAACGTTGGAACATGTTGAAATCCAAACACATAAGATGGAAAGAACACTAGCTGTAATACCATTTTAATACATTGATATATCAATATATTCATTTCCTATGTATACATTCGCCATCACCAATGTTCATGTACCAGGCGACCCAAGGTGGACTCCATCATTTGAATCTTCTTAACCTATCTCTGATACCGTGTGAAAGTAATTAAATTTATAGCAAACTTATGCAATAGTTGATAATTTTATTCTTTCTTTATTGCACGATAATTTTAGAATTTATCTTTAAGAAATCTAAATATCAATAATGATATAGTATGATGCTAAATGAAGCTGCCAATGTTCATTGCTTGATACATGGAAAGAGAAGATGAAGAATTGATGATGAGCAATGAAGAATTGGTTCACCGTAAAGATACAGAACGTTCTAGCGATGAGTAAGTACATGGAACGTTATGTATCTTTAAGGGAACCATTTCTTTGTCGATACCAAGAAAAAATGTAGGGCTCCGAGTTCAATATATGATGATTATGATGAAGAATATTTGAAAATGTTCATTTGATGATGATTATGAACAAGAAGATTTGAAAATGTTTATTTTATGATGATTATGAAGAAGATTTGAAAATATTGCACCAATCTGAATTGGATCAATAATCATTTTCAAATCTTATTCACACTAGTACATTTGAGACCTATTTTCAATAGTTATGCATCACAATTACAATACTACACTATCGAGAAAGAGACACAACCTGGTGTTGCAGTTTTGGTGTCGGAATCACTTACGGTGGCTATTCCTGTTGTTATTGCAATGGTAACGATCGTCGCAATATGCACCGGCTATTAGGGTTAGTATGCCATCATTACACATTATGAATGTTGGTATTATGACAGTGTGTGACAAAGATGTTGTACATGTGACATTCACCTGTCAAACAATTCCAAGATTTGGACATCGTGTGTAGTATTCTGGTATCGGTCATCCATGGAATACCGTCACAATTGCGATGGTATGCTATGTTTTTAAAAAAAAAAATTGTTGTGTGCATGGAGTGGGACCTTAAAATATTGAGCTTCTCTTTATTTCAAGAATAGTTTAACATTCTCTACTTAACAAGGCCAACCATGTGAATGTGGAAGCTCATCTGGCCCCTTCTAGGAGTCTCTTATAACCCTTTACAACACTTTAAGATCTCTAAGATGTAATCTTAGGGATTGTAAAGGGTCATAAAGGGTCATAAGGGATCCTAGGAAACAAAAACTAAGAAACATAAATGTGGGCATCATGGTCACAATTGTATGGAGATACAACATAATTGAGTGGTATACCTAGAAATGCAACACAACCACTACTCCAATTCTAAGTTGGCACTGCAAGATCCAAAAACTATAGATAAGGAATAAATTTAGAGAGCAGATGAGTAGGGCCATAATGAAAGAAATAATATAGGGGTCTTATATTATTTTAGTCCTTATGGCCCTCCTCCTCTGCTCTTCCTTATCTATAGTTTTTGGATCCTGTAGTGCCAACTTAGAATTGGATGAGTAGTGGTTGTGTTGCATCGTCTGGGTATACCACTCAATTATGTTGTGTCTCTAAAGAATTGTGACCATGATATCTAAATTTATTTTTCTCAGTTGTTGTTATATCTACATTTATGTTTCGCCGCTATCATGTTTATGTGCATGTTCTTTATGTGTTTGGTTTCTCTCCCTCACATCCAAAATAAGATTTTCCCACTCTGAATCAAGAATGCACGTGCAACTATGTATAATTTATAGTCTTAGAAGGCCCAAATGGAAAAAAGTTCAATGTAAAATTATGGTCTTGAATAGATAAAGTGGAACCAGAATTTCAGAAAGGCTGGGAAAATTTTGTGCATAATTATGAACTTTTTATGAAATTCCAGTTTTAGTTTATCTTTACAAGACCATAATTGTACCATTGAATTTCTTCCCATCTGGGCCTTATAATACCATATGTTCTTTTGGTTGTTTATGTTGTGTCTCCAAAGAATTGTGACCATGATGCCTATATTTATGTTTCTCAGCTGGTCAATGGTATACTAATTGCTTAGGATTGTAAGTTTCCGTTGATGGCTTCAAATTACCAAGCAAAAGGTGTACAAAAAACTTAGCAGCCTCCTGAGCCTTTTGCTTGAATTTTTTCCCATGTGGGCCTTCTAACACCATATGGAATGTGACATGTTTATAGAAGACATCTTACAGACCTGTTTAGTGATCATATATGTTGAAAGTGGCACCTAATGCTGTTGCAATGACTATAGATATTAAATTTTGCATTACTTCCTGATGTTGTTGAAGCGGCATCAAACTCCACCTTTAGCATAATATGATCACTAGACAGGTCTTTAAGTCTTCTAATTTTAAGTTGGGCTATTTCCATTCTTGTTTTATGAAGTTGGGTGATCCTTGGCAATGTCTCCAGGGTTGAATCTAGTATGCTCCTATATGATCCAAAACTTGCAAGGAAGGAAAAGGTGGGGTTAGATCCAAAGGATCTAAGCAATGCCTGGTACACTATTAATGATCCTCATCTACAATTATGCATGTGCATAGTCAAGCCATACACTTCTAAAAGGAACAAGGATAAAATTTACAAAAACCCATCCAAGATATAGAAAATCATAACAAAGTCATAAACAACAATAAGTTCATGAGTTTATCAAAATATGTCCAACGTATCTACATGAAATTCTAAAAAAGTTTTAGTATCTACAATAGCCCTCTGTTAATCACATTTATGCATATGGCCCCAACAAAGTAGTGCACAAACTACACAAAGAAGGCATCACAGAAACATGATTGCTGCTTTTGCCATCAAAGCAATCTCGACGGCACTAGCTACCTCTCGAGCCTTGCACAAGTTGCACTCATTTCCTACATCAGGTATAGACGTAGATGAGGTAGATGTAAATGTGGTTTCATCAACCCACCAAAAGTATTGACATCCACTATTTCCTTGCAATACCAAATCTACATCAGTTCTTCCTAAAATGATTATAACTTGTCACATTACTTTTAAACATTAAAATATAATTCCATATCTAGACCTTT
>MU224940.1:817172-833428 GCA_018584345.1 Thuja plicata
GCACACAATACACCTTTTCCAACAAAGAAAATAAAAAAAACAACAACAACATGAAACTCATGGATTCGGCCAATAGAAAATCCCCACCATAAATAGCCTATCAAATTTCTATGAAGGGAAAACAAATAATGAATTTATAAGTCAATCACAGACATGTTACTTTCACTAACATTTAACACCCACCAAATCATACACATTTTGGAAACAATTACTGTTTAAATAAATGAGGTATCTCCCACAACAAAATCCCACACTAAATTGGAAAAAGATTTTATAAACTCTTCAACAATTAGATGATACATAGATATTTTGACCTCTATAATGTATACTATAGTTTTAAATATTTGGTAAAAAAAGTTTAGGAACTTTCCAGCAAATGTGATGGGCAAGTATAAAGCCAAATTCTACCACCACCTTTTCCAACATCCTCCCTACATGTGTCAAAATGAATTCTTTGAAAATAGGGTTTGAACATCCATCCAAATAGAGACCAAAAATGGTAGTAACCCTGGAACAACTGTGGCCTCATTGGTTTGCAATGAATGCAGGATATACACAAAAAATTGTTGAAAAAGCTTTACAAACTTTCAAACAAATGCATTTGGTAGGTATAAGGCCAAATTCAAAAACCTTTTCCAGCGTTCTCCCTACTTGTGATAAACTGAGAGCTTTGGAAATAAACTGAGAGCTTTGGAACAGTGTATGGACATCTATCAAAACATAATCAAGGTGGACTTTTTTTCAATATTGTGGTTGGAAATTCTCTAACTTAGATATGAATGGAAAATGTGGAAGCATAAACAAGGCATGTGAATTTTTTCACATAATGCTTCAAAGAGATGTTGTCTCATGGAACAAAATGCCTCAAAGAGATGTCTCTTGGAATGCAATGATCAGAAGACGATAGTATCCTGGCAAGCAAAATAGGGAACAAAGAGACTAAACTGAGAGCATCAATAAAATGAATGGAGGGAAACAAAGGTTAAACCCCATTGTTGACTTGTTTAACTGTCAACGTGAACCAAATTGAAGAGACATAAATTAAATATACAGAATGCAATTGTCTATTACAACTACAATTCACTTCCACAAAGAACTCAAACATAGAACATGGAAACATAAACTTATTGCATCATTCAAAGGACAATTACGATGATCTCCGATCCAACTCTACACAGACTCCCTCCTATATAAAGAGAATAGGGGGACTTGAATGAATAAAGTTTCTTATTATATTGAAAGTGTCTTAATTGAATCAACAATGCACAGAGTTCAAGAATTAGACTAGTCCCAAAAGAAATGAATGCACAGAATATAAATGCGCAAAGCACTTTACTTCTACTAAGAACTCAAAAACTCAGAATAGAGTATCAAAGTTTTGTTTCCTTATTCCAATGCTAAGGCAATACAATTAATTATAATCATCCAAGTATTAATTTGAATCCACTCTCAGATCACACCAACTACTCTTCACTGGCAATGTCAATCTGTCGACTCAGCAAGGCTCTACTAACTCCGAAATCATTATACCAATATGTACGTAGGATCCAGAGCATCTCCCCTTTCATCACTACAAATGCATTCTCTTCTTGGCAATGAGTGAGTTTTATAGCCCTCCTTTCTAACACAAACTTCAACCCCTATAAACTAAATGGTGAAAATGGCATTCTCCCAACTATCGACCATCTGACTGGGTCAGTTTTCATAACTGCCCACCAACTGGTTTCACAATGACATTGGAGTGGGGTAGGAAGCATGTCCGTTCAGCAACAAGAAGATGTCACTAACAAAAGACAAACTAAACAAATCATAAAGTTAAACAAGAAAACCAAAATATGCAAACATGATGCTCCTACATCACAAGATTTGCAGAAAATGGACACATTGATAAGGCTTTAGAAAATTTCAAACAAATGCAATTGATAGGTACAAATCCAATTTCTTTGCCAACGTCCTCTATGACTATGCCAAAATGGGAGCTTTGGAATAGGGTATGGACATACATCGAATCATAATGGTAGGTAGATTTTTGTCACAAATTGTAAATGGAAATGTTGTGGTAGACATGCTTCCAAAATATGGAAGCATAGATAATGGACCTGAATTATTTGACAAACTACCTGAAAAATTTATCATGTCACAGAATGAAATGATTGTAAAATGTCCACAAAATGTATTTTTGCAAGGAAGATCTCAAAATATTTGAGTTATTGAACCATTCTTTATTGTTGATCATATATGAACATAGGCTACATATTTCCAACACTGGATTATCAGTTGGATCCCAAAATTGTTGCAAGCATGCAACTCATGCTCTTCTCTAAAAAATCAATGCAAAAGTGGTCAGGAAACCATATAAATGGCAGAAACTTTGAGCTAAAAACCTCTGGTGATTTCCTCAAGCGGGAACTTGCTTTCAAATTCTGGCCATGGCAGTGCAGCTCCTGTAGGTACAGTACCTTCTCTAGAATCTTCAATACTTTGCCCGGTAGGTGGGCTCCCTCCCCAAAATTATGAAATTAAGGTTGATTTTAACCAGAATGGGTTGAAGTCAACTAAGACTACTGCCCCCGAGATTACTTTGACTGAGGGCCCCTCTAACAGTCCTCGATAGGCTCAAGAATCTTGCAAAGCTGGAGTGTCAGATCCCAAGGGAAAGTGGGCTGGCCTCTTTGGTATTAAACCATCCAGAAAATCTTCCTTTCCTATTGTTAATGTGATATCCAACCCGGCGAAAGGATAATTTTCTATTATTATCACTGATCCTCTGATCGATCATTCCATTTTGGCAATGGAAATGACCCTGATAGGCAAGTTTGTGGTAGGAAGACCTAATATTGAAGCTGTCACACTGTTTGCCAAGAGGAAATGGTTTCTGAAAGGGAAAGTTGATATTGCTGCAATGGCTAAAGGATTCTTTTCCTTTGAGTTCTCCAACATGGATGATCTTTCTCATATTCTCTGTGGGGGCCCTTGGATGCTAGGCCGCTTCTCCCTTGCCCTGCGTAAGTGGTCCCCTAATCTAGTTCTAAATGATTCAGCTTTCTTTTTCTTGGCTCCAATCTGGGTCAGATTCCTGGGGCTCCCCCTTGAATATTAGCATGAAGACGTGTTGGGAGGATTGGCTAGTTCCCTTGGATATCTCCTAGCGATTGATCCTATGAATGCGGCTAAAATGAGAAGGGTGTATGCTAGGATCTGCGTCAACATCCTCTAGATGACAAACCTTCCTAATAATATAGTGATTAAATCTAAGCTTGGATCTTGGTCACAAAAAGTAGAATTTGAATCCCTCCCCTTTGTGTGCTTTACCTGCAAGAAATCAAGTCATAGGGTGAAAGAGTGTCCTCTCAAGACTCAGAAAGCAAAAAACCTTCCTCTAAAGGAACCAAAAAAGATCTAGAAGGAGAAACCTCTGGCTAACCCCCTACTCCCTCATCGATAGACCTAGTGATATATACAGAGAAAGATGCAGCTGCTAGTCTGATGAATGCCTCGATGGGGGATTCTAATCAAAGATGTTGTGAGGATCCTCCCCCATTAAAGGCAAATGAGTCAGAGGGCTCCTTCGAAGAAGGAGAAATTGCTGGAGACCAAAAAGGTATGGAAACCCTTTGTATTGACAATTCCTCTTCTCCATTTGATGTTATAATAGATCTAGGTGCTAAATCAGCCGAAAATATCCCTAGCCCTCAAACCCCTAAGAAAAAGCATAGCTGGGTAGACTCGATTGAAGAA
The DNA here is from genome assembly GCA_018584345.1 of Thuja plicata. Taxonomy (NCBI): domain Eukaryota; kingdom Viridiplantae; phylum Streptophyta; class Pinopsida; order Cupressales; family Cupressaceae; genus Thuja; species Thuja plicata. The sequence goes on from MU224940.1 coordinate 820,911, forward strand.
TCTAACCCTTTTGTAGAAGATGGAGGGGACCCTTGGAGTGAGGTTTCTAACAGTAAGAAGAAACATTCTAGCAACATTCCTCGGGTACCCCAAGGAGCTGTTGTAACTAGAGCTAAGAAAGCGGATGTAGGTACTCCAAAACCTCTGAGAGGCTGACCTAAAAATAGTTTCACTCGAGATCATGAGAGTAGACAAAGTATAGCGGATGGGCGACAAAGGACCATCCAGGACTACTCCCAAAAGTTGTAAATGAAGATTATATCATGGAACATCAGGGGATTAGATAGCCCCCACAAGCAGGATGTGTTGAGAAATTTATTTAGAGATCAGAAACCAGATATTATTCTTATCCAAGAAACTAAAATGACAAGAGATAAAGTGGAAAAGATAAAATTGTTTAAAAATTGTGGAGCGACTGGGTGTAGCTCTGTGGGAGCATCAGGCGGTATTGCTACCTTTTGGAACCTAAAAACTATCTCTGGGGACCTCATCAAATTGGAAGGCAATATCTCTTCTATAAGGTTCAACCATATTCGAGACGGATTCACCTGGGTCCTCTCTAATATTTATGCTCCCAACTCAAAAACTGGCAAGGATAGATTCTGGCGCAAATTGGAAGCTGAGAGAAGTAGATTTAAGAATTATTATTGGATGGTGGCTAGAGAATTTGACACTCCCTTGACAGACTCTAAAAAAATGGGGGGATCTCCTCTCAGATTGATAGTGGAGTGGCTCTCATGGATTTCATCAATAACCAAGCCCTCTTAGACCTTTAACTTAGAGGTAGCTTCTTTACCTAGTCTAACAAAAGAGTTCGGGATAATTTGATTCAAGTCTGGCTGGATAGGTCCCTCCTGACTATGGACTGGATTCTTCTCTATGAATGCTCATTTTCTTCTCTTCCTAGAGTTGGCTTTGACCACTCTCCTATATCTATTCAAGCGAATCCTATTTCGGGGAAGAGGAACTATCCTTTTCATTTTGAAAAAATGTGGATGCAGCATCCTAACATTGCTAAGCATATTGAAGAGTGGTGGAATATCCAAGTGGAGGGAAGAGTGATGTATAGAGTAGTTCAAAAACTTAAAAACATCAAAAGTAGAGTCAAGCTTTGGAATAAAGAAGAGTTTGGAGATATTTTTAAGAATAAAAGCCTGGTCCAAGCTGAACTCGAAGAAATTCAAAGAATTATTGAACTAGAGGGTCTGACGGTGGACAACAAATTCAAGGAAAATAAAATTCAAGCAGATTACCACAATATTATCTCTAAGGAGGATGTTTTTTGGAGACAACGTTCTAGAGCTCTTTGGCTCCATGTAGGTGCTAAAAATACTAGGTTCTTCCACCTTACTGCCCAAAAGCACAAGGCTGCTAAAAGAATAGATCACATCTATGGAAATTAAGGTAAACTGAGCAAGGAAGAGGAAATTAAAAAAGAACAGACTAGTTATTTTTCCTCCCTTCTCAAAGCCGACCCTGACCTCTCTGAGGATAATCAACATCTACTGTTGGAATTGATCCCTTGTATCATGTCAAGAGAGGATAATAAGATGCTGGGAAAAATACCGTCAACACTGGAAATAAGAGTGGCTACTTTCTCTTTTGAAGGAGAAAAATCTCTAGGCCTGGATGGTTTCCCTCTCTTCTTTTTCCAATCCTTTTGGCATATTGTGGAAAAAGACATTTCGGATGTGGTTAAAGATTTCTTTGGTTCTAGTTCCCTCCTATGATAAGTTAATTCCACCTTCTTTGTCCTCATCCCTAAGAGGCCTAGAGCGGATAATGCAAATAGCTTTAGACCGATCAGCTTATGTAACACTTTCTACAAGATTATATCTAAGGTCCTCACGACCCATATTCTGAAGATTCTCCCAAATTTAATATCCCCCTAGCAAAATAACTTTGTCCCGAGTCAGAAAATTCTGGATTCTATTATCTTAGTTCATGAGAATATTCACTCGTCGGAGGTCTCAAAGAAGAATGGATTCCTCATGAAGGTGGATCTGTCTAAGGCTTATGATAGAGTGGACTGGAAATTCCTTTGCAAAGTTCTATCTAGCTTTGGATGCTCTATGAAATTGATCGATCTTATTCAGCAACTCATTGGTTCCCCTTCTATTTCGGTGTTGGTGAATGGATCTACCTCTAATCTCTTCTTTCCTTCAAGAGGTCTTTGCCAAGGATACCCCATCTCTCCCATCCTTTTTTCTGTCATGGCTGAAAGCCTTGGGAGAATGTTCTCTAAAGGGGTCTTGGAAGGGAAGATTCTTGGCCTTCTCCCCTCATCCTCCTGCCCTCCCTGCTCCCATGAGCAGTTCGTGGATGACACTGTCCTTATGGGATCTTCATCTATTAAAGAAGCTACTGCTATCAAGAAAGCCCTTGACACTTTTTCCTTGGCTACTGGTCAGCTAATAAACTGGGAAAAAAGTTCCCTTTTCTTCATGAACACTCCCTTGGATCGGCAGAGGAGAATGGCGATCATCCTAGGCTATTTTATTGTTTCTCTCCCCTCAAGCTACTTGGGTCTGCCATTGGGAAGTAAACCTCCTGATTCTTTCTAGATGGCGATTGTGGACAAGTTTAATAAAAAACTTGCTGGTTTGAAAGGCTCCCTCCTCAGCAATGCTAGAAAAGTTTTGTTGCTCAAGAGTTCCCTCCAAAATCTCCCAGTTTATGCCTTGAGTCTTTTCAAAATCCCCTCCAAGTTTGCTGATACTATTGAGAAAAATTTAGAAAAGATTTTTATGGTCTGGTACTGAAGTGAAAGAAATAATTCACCTTGTGGCTTGGGAAAAAGTGTGTAAGCCGGTCAAATTTGGGGGTCTTGGTATCAGAAGAATTAAGGACATTAATATAGCTCTCCTAGCTAAATAGTGCTGGAGAACTTTTGAAGAAGAGAAAGGCTGGAACAAAATTCTTAAGTCCAAGTATCTTTTTGACACTCCCTCTATTGATTCCTTCCTCTATTCTCCCATAACTGTTCAGGGCTCGGTGATTTGGAATAGCATTTTGAAGGCTAGACCCCTAGCTGCTAAAAGGGCATAATGGAAAGTTGGCAATGGGCAGAAAATTAATTTCTAGGAAGATCCATGGTTTAGAGATAAACCTCTAATCCAGTACCCTGGCATGGATAACTTTGCGAAGATGTGTAAACTTAGAATTGGTTGTAAAGTGGTAGACTACTGGAGAGAAAATAAATGGTTAAACTTGTGTGATATTGATCCCATCCTAAAAAATAATAACCTAGATCATTCTCCCTAGGTTGTTAAAGCTAATAGAGAAGATGGGCTAATCTAGGACCCTAATCCTAATAGTACCTTCTTTGTGGCCTCTGCCTATTTGATGATCTCCCCTAGGGAGGAGGAGCCTAAAGGGGCTAAGGTTTGGTTTCCTTATCTGATCCCTAAAATTAACTTTTTTTATTGGCTATTTATTCAAGACAAAATCCTTACTACTAAAAATCTGAAGAAAAGAAGATGGATTATCCCTAATAGATGTTATCTCTGTATGAAAGATGTTGAGACCTCCACTCACCTTCTGCTTCATTGTCAGTTCTCTAGGGATATTTGGAGGATGGTGTTACAGCACTGGAAAATTAGCTGGGTTTTCCCTAATACTATTCAAGAGTTTCTAGAATAACGGAGATCCCCTTTCCAACACCAACTGGGAAAACTTGTTTGGGATTATATAGGCCCTCATGTCATATGGAGGATTTGAAAAGAAAGGAATGACAGGATATTCTGAGACAAAAAATCTACTCCTCTCTGGATTGGATCCAAAATTATCAATAATGTTATTGAAAACACTAAAGTTGCAATTGAGTTAAAACCTAAATTTCTGGAAGGGATCAATGATATGGAGATCCTTCAGAGTTGGGACTTCACCTCCAAGTATAAAGCTCCTATTTCTCCCTAGGAGTCTGCAGTTTGGAGCTCTCCTCCTCCTGGTTAGCTCAAAGTGAACTTTGACGGTTCGGCCGAAGGAAACCCTGGCAGAGAAGGATGTGGGTGCATAGCTAGAAATTCTGAAGGAAAGTGCATTGCGTCCTTGGCTCTTCCAATTGGATATCAAACCAGTCATATCGCCAAAGAAATGGTGGCCCTCCATGCCTGCAAACTTGCTAAAATGTAGAACTGTTCAAAATTGTGGTTGGAAGGGGATTCATTGAATACAATAAATTTTATTAATGGTATTAATTCTCCTCATGGAATACTAGTCATATCTTTGATGAAATAAAAATTTTGATTGATGGGTTTGACGTCATCTATGCCAGTCATGCCTATAGAGAGTCCAACTGTGTGGATGATAGCCTGGCAAATGTGGGTGCTTTTAGTGATGACGTCAGAATCTGGAATGGATATCAAGGATTAAATATTGATATCTTTAATCTTGTGAAGTACGACCAAATTTGCCAAAAACTTGGAAATATCCCCAATAATGATGACAAGAAAGGCTAATATACAGAGTTGCCTCAAATTTGAGCTTCACATGCATGAAAACAAGTGCATTAATAATAAAATTTATGGGAGAAGTTTTATCATTTCTATTAAAGGGCGGCATTTTACCATCATTCATTCACATACTCCACATTTCATTTTCGCTCTGTGGTATTCTGATATCTGGTTTTCTGGTAGTATGGGAGGAAAGTTGAAAAGGGAAGAACCGTCGGTCTGTAAATGGAAGAAAGAAGTTGAAGTATGAAAGAGACTCAAGAAAGGAGGGGTAATGGACTATATGGAGAGACTCCATGAAAATAATAAGGACATCTCCAAGGAATTTGCGGAAAACTGGGACAATGGCCAGTAACTCTATGTGGTAAGACATTTAATGTGACTGAAAAACTTATTTCTGAAATTATGGGGCTTAAGATGTCAGGTCTAAAATACTATAGAGGTGTTGTCATGGCTAAAAATGCTGCTAAAATGTATCCTAAGACTAAGGTGGAAAGAGACCTTCTGGTCAAACAGTCGAGTGATTTCTTCCTACGGGATCATATGAAGCTCTTTTGGGCTAAGGTTGTCAAAGCCATGATGCAGTATTTTACCCTATAGGGTCGATATACTACGGTTTATAATTTTCATTTCATGTTGGTCAATCATTTCCACTACAATAGGAGAATTGCTTTCCCATTTTTTCTTCTCAAGTCTCTGGAAAATAGTATCTTGGAGAATAGAAAGAATGTTGCCTCGCCTATCCTCCATGATGGTCTTATCCTGTTAATGTATGAGCATGCTAAATTTAAGATGCAGGGCAACCCTAAGGAGGAAGACTCAAATAGAGGCAAGAAAGGTAAAAGACCTATGACAACTGAGAGTAACACCCATGGGAAAAAGAAGAAGGGCAAAGTCAATACTGGTGGTGAAGAGCATGTCAAGATCCTCATGGAGGAGGAAGGCATGAACACGGACAGTGAAACTGAGGCTAAGGATAAGGATGTGAAAAAGGAAAAAGGGGAAGCATCTAAATTACTCTCTGAGGAAATTGGCATGGAAACAGAGGAAGACACTAAATCCCTTGAGCAGGAATTAACAAGATCCTTCGAGGAGATTGAAAATGACAGTAAAGGAAAATCTGACGAAATGGAAACGGAGGGACAGAATAAAAATAATTCTAGGGATGACCTATGGCTTTGGAGGAGGAAATATCTAATTCCCCTGTTAAAAAACATAGTGAGTCAAGTCTGAAGACTAAAGGGAAGGGCGTTTCTAAGACTACCCCTATTTTGGTGAATTATGCGGAGTCTGTGAGTAGGACTACCAGGGAAGACAAGGCTATGGGATCTGAGGAGAATAAAAAAGGTAAAGATAAAACTAGGGATAGTCATAGTAATGAGACCGACAAAACCTAAGACCCCTGCAGGTTTATTCAAGTTGTTAGAGAGTGGCCTGATATGGATCTGCAGCTGAACACCTGGCTTCTTGAAGAGATTAAAGATATTAATGGTAAGTATGATGACCTCCAGGATAGGGTTAATAAGCTGGCTATCCTGATTGCTAAACCTCTAAAAGAAGATTCAATCAATGAGGCTTAGGAGAATATGGATAAAAGATTGCTAGAGAAACTTGAGCTGAGGATCAATGTTGTGGTCAACTTCTGCCAGCGTACTACTAAAAGCCGCATCTAGAGCATTAAAGAAACCCTCAGCCGAATAATGAAAAATAACTTTGAGGGCATGAAAGTGACTGACAGTAATCTTAGGGCTCTTCTCTCTATGTTGGATAGGAACTCTAACCCTATCATTGTTGATCTAGATAATAATGTTGATCCCAGCATTGCTGGCCTAGTGACTCATACAAGGGCAAGTGCCAAAAAAGTGAAATAGGGGAGCTCCAAAGATATAAAAGACCTCAAGGATGCCATCGACAAATATAAACATGTGATGGATGAGTTTGCTGAGATCTTGAAGCAGACCTAACCTTGTTTGCTGGGGTTGGTTCTCTTTTTGTCTGATGTCATCTTTTTCCCAGGTGCTCTTGCTGGTGGGGTTCAACATGTTATTCCTTCTTTTCCCCCAACTATTGTTTTTGTTATTGTCTATTTGTTTTTGCTTATGCTATTTCCTACCTATCTTTAGTCTTTTGTAAAGGGTTATTGTTCCCTTCAAAAACTACTTTACCCTTAATCAAAAACATGTGAGGTTTATATGGTAAGGAATTACAAGATTTCTAAAAATTTATACATTTTATTTTGTGCACATGGACTCTCTAACCTATTATCTTTATAATAATAGCACAAATGAGAGGAATGAGGAAGGAAGTTATGGGAAAAATCAGTGTAAACTTTAGTTTTAGCTCATTTGGATTCCAAGCACGAGGGAGGAGGTGTGAGCCTGGCAGACTGTGAATCATTGGCATGTAGGAAAATGTGTTTTTCCTCTTCTCTAGTTGGCATCCTTCTCTTGAGCTACTTCTGACGAGAAGCTTTGGGAATGTGAACTACTAATTTCCTCACTCCATTGAGCTTAGCAGGGCGAGTGTGGAGAAGCATCTGTAGATTTAACCGAGGATTCATGTTGAACGAAGGATGGCCATGATTAATGTTGGGTGAAGGATGACCATGATTATATATGTATGTATTTATGTATGTGTGTATGTATGTGTGTATGTATTTATGTATACATGCATGCATGCATGCATGTATGTATGNAAGGATGACCATGATTAATGTTGGGTGAAGGATGACCATGATTATATATGTATGTATTTATGTATGTGTGTATGTATGTGTGTATGTATTTATGTATACATGCATGCATGCATGCATGTATGTATGTATGTATGTATGTATGTATGTGTGGGTGTGTATATATAGACTCACACATATACATACATAAATATTCACACACACATACACTTACACACACACACATATATACATATACATACACACATGTATATATGTATGTACATGTATATATATACATGTAAATATATAGGTATATGTATACATACACACACAGGTATATAAATATACATATACATATATAAACATAAATACACATACATATATGCATACACACACACCCAAGATTTGTCGTGTTTATGGATATGTCCAAACATGCACCAAGAAGCATAGTAACTCACAAATAGATTTTTAACAATTATTTGAGTTCAATAACATTTAGAAATTTGAGTTACAACCTATTAAACATGAAGAAATATACACCACATGAGGAAGAATTTCAACAATGATTCCAAATTTGAATATTTATACAAATCACAGACATTGAATATAAGTGAGATACTAATCTCTCCTTCGTACTATTTATACAAATCATTGACATTGAATACAAGTGAGATATTTATGCCCTCTAGAAAGTAAACTTCGTAGGCATTAGATAAAAAATTCCTTAAGATCATACATGGACCTATCTTCTTCCATTTTAATTTATTACAGGCTCCTAGGTGTTTGAAAGCCTTAGGAGTTTTTATTTTTCAAAGCATTTATATCTTTCACATATTCCTCTAGCTCCACTACCTCCTAAGCATCATCTTCATGGTTTGATATATATACAAATAGTTACCTCATTGTACATTGGTAACCTAATTACTAGATGAGTGACTACAATACCCTACTTTGCATTATTAGATGATCTTATTTAATTTGTGTTTATTTCATAAAAAGATACATGTAAAGGAAAATAAATTTCTGTATCTAAAGATTACATGTATATACTATATATATGCCAAATAACTTGTATATACTATACAAGGAAACAAACTGAAAGATAAAATCTGTTGGGCTGATGTGAGCATAGACAACTTTCAGATGAATATGCAAGAGTACATGCATACATAAGAGGATGAACATAAATAATAAGGGTACCAGACATTTCCTGAACTGATGAATTTTTGACTTTGGTATTAATCCAGTGTGCTCCTGCGTGATCTAGAACCTACAAAGAAAAGAGAGATGGGGGTTAGATCAAGAATATCTAAGCAATGAATGGCATCCTAACACTGATCCTCATTTATAATTATGCATGTACATAGTCAAGCTATACACTTTTGGAAGAAAAACCATGCTACAGGACATGTGCACTTAGAAGAATGCTGCAGAAAGGAAAGAAGATACCATATTTTTCCTCATTAAATTATCATAAACGGGGAGTACCACATAGTGAATATCAACAAAAAAACAAATAAAGAGATATCAAACACTTCATAGCATGCCTTTAAGGTAATAGCAATGATGCCCTAGCTCTCAAAGCTCATGGGTCATCAAGCATTACAAATGCAAAGATGTAAATGAATGCCAGTATTAAACAGTGATCTCATAAATAATTCATGATGCCCTAGCTTTCATCCCGTGAGTCATCAAGACATTATCTCATCAAATGATCATAAATAGGGAGTACCACATAGTGAATATCAACAACAAAACAAATAAAGAGAGATCAAACACTTCACATAATGCCTTGAAGCTAATAGCAACGATGCCCTAGCTCTCAAAGCTCTTAGGTCATCAAGAATTCCATATGCAAAGATGTAAACAATGACAATATTAAAAAGTGAGCTAATAAACAATGCATGATGCCCTAGCTTGCAACCCACAATTTATCAAGACATTTCCTCATGAAATGATCATCAACGAGGAGTACCACATAGTGAATATAAATAGAAAAAAAAATAAAGAGAGATCAAACACTTCAGACAATGCCTTGAAGGTAATAGCAATGATGCCCTAGCTCTCAGAGCTCGTGGGCCATCAAACATTCAAAATGTAAAGATGTAAACAATGCTAGTATTAAACAGTGAGCTAATAAACAATGCATGATGCCCTAACTTGCAGCCCGCGAGCCATCAAGACATTTCCTCATGCAATGATCATAAATGGGGAGTACCACATACTGAATATCAACAACAAAACAAATAAAGAGAGATGAATCACTTCACACAATGCCTTGAAGGTAATAGCAACGATGCCCTAGCTCTCAAGGATTGCGGGTCATCAAGCATTCCAAATGCAAAGATGTAAACAAATGCCAGTATTAAGCAATGAGCTCATAAGCAATGCATGATGCCCACTTGCAGCCTGCAAGTCATCAAGACATTTCCTCATGAAATGATCATAAACGGGGAGTACCACATAGTGAATATCAACAAAAAAACAAATAAAGAGAGATCAAATACTTCACACAATGCCTTGAAGGTAATAGCAATGATGTGCTAGCTCTCAAAGCTCGCGGGTCACCAAGCATTCCATATGCATAGATGTAAACAATGCCAGTATTAAACAATGAGCTAATAAACAATGCATGATGCCCTAGCCTGCAACCAGTGATCCATCAAGACATTTCCTCATGAAATGATCATAAACAAGGAGTACCACATAGTGAATATCAATAGAAAAAAAATAAAGAGAGATCAAACACTTCATACAATGCCAGCTTGAAGGTAATAGGAATGATGCCCTAGCTCTCAAAGCTCACAGGCCATCAAGCATTCCAAATTCAAAGATGTAAACAATTATAGTATTAACATTCATATTGTGCCATTAAATCAACAAATGACATCAAAATGAAATTGAGTTAATGAGAAGACAAAGCTTGAATTCCTACCTCAAGTCATGGCTGCCATATACCAAGATGCCAAACAGCTTCCACAGTATGTCCTCTTCACGCACAACGGTATGCTATCATGGTAAATTAGAAATGAGCCTTTCTTCATCTTTTTTTTTTGTTTATAATCATTAGGGTGTCACAATTAAAACTATATGGCCGCTATTACGACATCATCAGGGGCACTTGAAAAAAAAACACAAAATCACATACACATGGTGGTGTCCTTGCAAATTGGCATCAAAATTTGACCCCAAATGTTGTAGTGTCATCAATCACCATCAACCATTTTCCAAGAGCAACACCTTTCTCTATATGAATATTGGTTTACAATTCCCTGTAATCGTGATGCAAAGTGCTTCCATGAAGTATGCCAGGGGTATAATGCATTCAAGCAAAATATCTTGGAGGCTGCTAAGTGTTTTGTACCCAAAACCACCTTTTACTTAGTGACGATTCTATGTAGTTACACATACTCATGACTTGTTCCTTAGAATACTTTTAATTTGACAATAGCTAAGAAACATAAATGTAGGCATCATGGTCACAATCCTTTGGAGACACAACATAATTGAGTGGTATACCCAGATGATGCAACAAAACCACTACTCCTCCAGTTTGAAGTTGACACTATAGAATCCAAAAACTATCTAAACAATGTACCCTTTCATGTAATTTTAATATAAATTATAGTGTCTTGTCAATATGTGGAATTCAACTTTTGTCTTAGTTGACTGGCTCCCTTTTCCTACATATGTTTTGATGTGGCATATGTTGTCGAGAAAGTAGTCTTTATAATATTTGTCTATAATATGTCAAAATATCATTCTCAAGGACTCTTAAAGATTAATATTACTAGTTTTACACAACCTCATTCTTTACCTCTATTTAATTTGTTAAGGTATACAATTCATTTACTCTATTTACTCACTTTTGTCATTGTGACTATGAATGATGGAGTGCAATTAAAATTATTACATAGTATAACTCCTAAAAAATGATGCTCATTGTATAGATTGTTCATATCTTTCGTTAATTAATATTGGTAAACATATGAATAATGTTCACATTTTTTATGAATGAAATATGAGTTCCACTAAATAATTTATTATTTTATAATTTCTCACCCATTTTATTTTGGGAATATTTCATTTGCATTTAGTTCAAAAGGTAAATTGGAATCAGAGTAAGGTTGCACAAGAATGATGAAAATTAGTTGTAGATGATCTAGATAAATTAATTTTAGAAGTATATGATTATGTTGTATTTAGATTTAATTAGCAAATTATTGATTTTTTTGAATTCTCTGTGGGCAAGCTATTTTGAATTAGATAATATTATATTCTAACTAGCATAGATATCTTAAAGTTATTTAGCTAAAATGTGTCAAGATATCATTCTCAAGGACACTTTGACATCAATAACTTTGTTTTCAAACTAGATTACTCTGTACGTATATATTTATTATTATATCATTGTTATATAAACACTTATTGACATACATGTTCCACTATATTATTAAGTCATAAACATCATAAAAATTTCTAATATCTATCAACCAATTGATACTTTTGGTCCTAAAACTTGATAATTAAAACTTAATACTAATATCATAAATAAATATTAGTTAATCCTTGTTTTATCATTGTTGTAATTATTATATTTATTATTATTTTATTTAATTGTCATGATAATTGCAAATAACGTATATATATCAACATAAGTAAACCTCAAGTAAATAAATAGATTAATTGTTTATTTTATTGGTACATTAATTAAGAATTTTATTTAAATAGAAATTTAATATTTGTTATTTTTTTTGTACTTAGTAATTTAACTTAATATATATTATATATTAAATAATATTGTTTGTTATGATTTGTTACTGTCGGTTTGGAAATTAGTTTCTTTTCTCATACATATCTTTTGGGGAGAAAAAATTTCACCTTCCTAAAATCCTCATTGTCTCTTACCCAACTCATAATTTTTGTTTCCTTGAATTCTTCTCCTCTATATTCGTCATCTACAACAACAATGGAAGATAGTCGATATTCATTTTCTCTCACCATTTTTAGCCCAACTGGAAAGCTTGTACAAATCGAGCATGTTCTAATGGCCGTTGGGTCTGGCCAAACATCATTGGGGATTAGAGGCATTTTGTGACTTTTAAAGAGTACTTTGATTTACAGTTTGTAACTAAATCTTTAATCAATATAATTCACGAGAGAATAGAAACTAGGGATAACATTATTTAGATTTCCTCGCTCTTGCAATTATTGCTCATGTGTAACTACATAAAAAAATTTGGTTTGAACTTGAAGTCGTAGCCTAAGGGCCCGTTTGGTTGGGGAATTGGAAAATGAAACAAATCATGGTTATCTATAGCCTGGTTATGCAAACCCTGGTTTTCATTTTTTGGGACTGTTTGGTTGACCTGGAAGATGGATTTGTAAAT